>PVIC010009753.1:0-21561 GCA_004025085.1 Thryonomys swinderianus
GGGAGAGGGAGAGGGAGAGGGGAGAAGAATTGGAAGCACCTGTAGAAAGGTTTGGCCACAGGTATATACTCAAGTACTGAAAGCAAGTACTCCAAAAGCTATATGTACACTGCTCAACCATGTTCACAGTGGCTATATTCAAAGTATTATAAATGAATATGTGAATAAACCAAATCTCATGTATGTAACAAAATATTACTGAGTGTTCATTAAAATGGAAATCCTAATATATATTTTAGATATAATCCTGGAGGATCCTTAATGGCTCACTAACTGGAATAAGTCTGATGCAAAAGGAAAAGTTCTGTGTGCTTCCAGTTCTAGAGAGGCCTAAGGCATTAAAATTGACAAACAGAATGGGATTAGCAAGTACTGGGGAAGTAAGAATAGAGAGGTAAAGAGTTTCAGTCTGAGAAGATGAGGAAGTTCAGCAGAAGAATCCTGTTGATGGTTGCACAACATTAGAAATGTACTTAATACCACTGACCTGCATATTTAACAGTGGTTTTAGTGGTAAGTACAATGTTTATTTTATCACAATACAAGTTACACCTTAAAAGCATAAATAATAACAAAAGCCACAGGTAGATATCATACTGTGAACAAATTACAAAGAGAGGGAATTTTTTTTTTTTTCAGACAGGGTTTTGCTTTGTAGTTCAGCCTGGCTCTGAGCTCACTATGTAGCCCAGGCAAGCCTTGAACTCAACAATTCTCCTGCCTCTGCCTACCGAGTGCTGGGATTACAGGTGTGAGCCACCATGCCCGGCACTGTGGTATGTGGTATTGATGGCTGGTGGGCGTGGGTCTCCACGCCCAGCATTGTATGTAGTTACCAGGGATTGAACTCAGGACCTTGCGCTTGCGAGGCAGGCGCTGGAACCACTGAGCTAACCCTCCTGCCTGGGGAAACTATTAAAAAAAAAAAAAAACTGTGCATTTGGTGGGCCAGAGATTCAGCTCAGTGGTTTCTGCACCTACCTCACAAGTACAAGGTCCTGAATTTGATCCCTGGTAACCACATACAATGCTGGGTGTGGTGACTCATGCCCACCGGCCATCAATACCACATACCACAGTGCTGCACATGATGGCTCACACCTGTAGTCCCAGCATTCGGGAGGCAGAAGCAGGAGGATTGCTGAGTTCGAGGCTTGCCTGGGCTACATAGTGAGCTCAGGGTCAGCCTGAACTACAAAAGCCAGACAGACCCTATCTCAAAACAAAACAAAACACAACAAAACAAAAAACAAAACAAAACAAACTGTGCATTTGCTTAGCACTGGTTTGTACAAATATGCAGAATGTGAATGGTTTATGAACTTCATACAACTCATCTTTACTGTTTCACCATTTGGTCATAAAACCTTGCAATCTGGATCTTAAGTGTTACTTAGGGCAGAACATTTTAGAACTAAAGGAAGAATTGAGGAATGAATCATGAATGAAAACAAAAACAATCATCTTATGCTTTTAGTAATTCTAGAGTTGATACAGACTTCCCTTGAGAAGCGAACCTTCCAGACTGAAGGTGAAAAGGAAATAAAGTATCACTTCTAGCTTCATTACCTTATTAAGGAAGGTTGACTCTGTGCATAGCCAGCAGGAAAGATAATTTATTTCTCTGTCACTTTATTTATTCACCTGCAGAAGGTAAATATAAGGTGTTACTTGTTATTTATTTAGCTTTTATAAGACATTTACCCCATCACAAGAAATGTATCTTGTTAAAAAAGCAATTTTCTTTTCTTCTTAGATAGTAAGTATATCACAGTTATTTATAACAAAAGTTTTATACGCATAAAACACTCACATAAAATTACCAAGTAAATGTATTAAAAAGTGTAAGGAAAATCCGTTTACAATGTCAAGTCGATTCAGTTAACTAATTATAATAAAATTAAAACCAAAAGTCCTCACAATGCTTTTAATAACAGTGATTATGTATGTGAATTACTTATGGTTTTTAAAAATAACGTCAATTATGCTGAATCAAATAGCTTCTTACATTCAGATAATGTAAATTAGATAAATTCAGATTCAACTTTGTAAATTCATTTAACCACATGAACTGTAATGGCCAAGTTATAGTTATAATGAAAATAAAATGGCATTTAGAGCAGGAAAAAGAAGCCCACAAATTTTATAACTGACATGTTCTATATAACTTGAGTGAACCTGTAAGATACCTGGTATGTAATCCTAATTACTAAGGAAAAACTTCAGACTCATAGTAAACTTATTTGTGTCACAAGAAGGTAAAGCTATAGGAGAGACCATTGTGGTGCTGTTTAGTTCTATGAGTTATACAATTAGACTGAAGTGAAAGGAATTCCTGAAAATAATTACAGCCCTCCTTTGGACCTCTTTCCAAAGAATCTCAATTGTCTGAGTGTTACTCTTAGACAAGTTGGAAATACAGCTGTTTGAATGTGTTACTAACACAGTAGTTTTCCTACTTTTGCTCTCTTTTAAGTTCATTTCTCCATTTCTGTTTTTAATTTCTTTAATGTAACAACTCCTAGATTATAAAGATAATGCCAGAGAAATTTTCTCACATTTGCTTTATATTCCACATTATAATTTTAGCAAGAGATTTTCCCCTTGAAACAACTAAACAATCCTAGTATAGGAAGAAAATAAAATAGCCAAAGCATGTGGCAAAATGTGCAAAAAAAGTATTACAAAACACAATACAAAACTGTTAAATTCCAAATAGCATAGTATTGACACATTTACACACAGATCCCATTTGAACAGAATAGAATCTACAAGAAAAAAGTATTTGCAAATTATATATTTCACAAGGGTTAATTTCCAAACTACATAAGGAATTTAAATAATTCAACACCAAAGATGCAAATAATTTCAGATATTTCTGAAGAAGATACATAAAAAGCCAACAGATACGGTACACAAAAATTATTAACTTGTTAATCATCAGGGATGTGAAAAACAAATACCATCTTTAGTTGAATATGTATTATCAGAAAGAAAAATGATAACAAATATTGGCAAAATGTGGAAACTAAGGAATTCTTTCATACTATTGATGGGAATACAAGTTTGTACAGCTCATATGAAAAATAGCATTAAGATTCTACAACAAGTTAAAAATAGATTGACCATATTATCCAGCAATTCCACATTAATAGGTAATACCCCAAGATAATGAAACCAGTGCACCAAAGGTATGTCTGCATTCCTGAGTTTATTTTCGTATTATTCACAGTTGTCAAAAGATAGGAGAAACCTAAAGAGCCATCAACTGATAAGTGGTTAAAGAAAATGTAGTACTCATGCAAATGTACACAAACATAGATAAGATAAAATTATTCTATTTTCAATAACATGGATCCAAATGGAGAGCATTACATTAAGTAAAATAAGCCCACCAAATCCTATCCTTCCAGGGTTTTTGTAGAGGCCTCATTTGACAAGTTCGATTAAATTATTGATCACTTAAAGTGACAAAATTAACCTTTAGCCTCTCTCTCTTCTTTGAAGTTTGGGAGACAAGGGTTAAAGCCCCAATTTTCCTATCCTGTGACCAGGTGTCATCTTAAACTACCTCGAGGCTGCCAACCACTATCTCATTAGCATACAAAAGCACAGTATTACTTTGAAAAGGCTTTTTTCCATTGAGACATATCTTTTTATATTTCTTTTTATTTTATTTTTGAGACAGGGTCTCACTTTGTAGTTCAGGCTGGCCCTGAGCTCACTATGTAGCCCAGGCAAGCCTTGAACTCAGCAATCTGCCTGTCTCTGCCTCCCAAGTGCTGGGATTACAGGCGTGAGTCACCACACCCAGCACTGTGGTATGTGGTATTGATTGCTGGTGGGCGTGAGTCACTACACCCAACATTGTATGTGGTTACTAGGGGATTGAACTCAGGACCTTGCATTGGTGAGGCAGGTGCCGGAACCACTGAACTAAATCTCCGGCCCTCTTTTTATATTTCTTAGGTTGGCCACGGATTTATCAGCCTCCTCTATCAGCCTCCCACGTAACAGGGATTACAAGTATATCTACTGTACCAAACTCATGCTATCATTTTTGAAGATTATTCTAAATATTTTATGAGTAATGTTTCTTTCCTTAAAGAAGGAAAGAAACTGTATTAGTCATGTTGCCATCTCTGGAACAAAATATCCAACATAAGTAACTTAAAGGAACAGAAATTTGTTTTGGCTTGCAGTTCTACTAGGTTCAGTTCATGGTAGACAGGCTCCAAAGGAGAAATGGGATCATGGGAGCACATGTAACTCACAGTGGCCAGGAAGCAGAGAAAGAAGGGACCAGAATACCCACTCTGAATCACACCACAATGGCCCACACCTCAGAACAAGTCCCACTTTCAAGCATATGAGGATTTGCGGGGACATTTAAAATATACACCATCACAAATACCAAATACACTTTTCATGGCATCATCTGCCGATATAAAAGAGCCTCAGATCTGCTCCTAGATTCAAGCATATCTACTTCTGTTGTATGATGTTTATGTTTGCACTGGCTCCTGAAGTCTTCTTGTGGTTGACTTGGTTCTTATTCAGATATTTGTGATCCAAACTGTGCTATTCAAACTAAATTTTTTTGTGTTTGTGGTCAGGCCATGTAATATTATTGTCTTTCATTATCTTCATAGCATCCATTATATTATCAATGATATTTTGGGGGCAGCAGAACCAGGGATTAAACTCAGGTCCTTGTGCTTTCAAGGTAGGTGTGGTACCACTTGAGCTAAATCTCCAGCCCTTCAAGTATCTTGTTTCTATATATATACTTGTTGTCTTATGCAAGCTCTACAAGAAGGAAATTCTTGGCTCCTGTGATTAATGCTTTGTACCTAGCACTTTACAGAGTGGCTGGCAATAAGACATCAGTAAACATTTATTATGCAAATGCAAACTCAGGGTACATGTAATGAATGAGACTTAAATACATTGGAGGCGTTGTTCTTAAAATCTCAGTACATTTATTAGAATACAGGAGAAACAAAGATGAACAAAGTATTTTTAAGGTAGTCTGAGATTAAGCATGCATAATATAAGACTAAAATATTTAAAAATATTAGCTTTTATAGATGAAAAATGAAGATTGTTTATTCTCGAGAAAAGGAAGCTTATAATAATTTTTTCTTACAAATCCCATGCTATTATCTTAGCAGTAAAATAGTACAAGGTAGAGAAGCAGGTGGTCTTAATTCCATCTGTAATAAACCTCAACTATTAACCATTTGATGAAGCAGAGAATCTGTGTGGTATTGACTGCTCTTACCGATAATAGATTTCATTTTTAATCTTCTCTGAAAATGTAGTCAGCTCTGTCCTTGCTCTTAAGGGTCATTCAAAAGGCTACATTATAAAGGTACAGCTTCTGTTCTGAACAACAACAATTGGGTGAGTCCTGATTCACTGTTGTCAGGGCAAGCAATCAGGCCATGCCATTACTTTTCCCATATGCAGGCGATGAAAGGTGAAGAGAAACAAATATATTTCTGTTAGAGCACAAAGTTCCAAACTTTTCACTAAGCTTTTCTCTTAAGAGTCTGAGTCATAAGGCCTGTTCAAGTTCTCTTGATCATTTCCTCCCATAGGTAAGAGATGAGAAAAAGACAAGGATCTCCAGAAGTTCAAAATGCAGGAACAAATAACTTAAATGAAAAGAACAGCAGGCTGAGAAAATGAATTGGACTAGTATTTGAAATCTTCCTGCATGTCTAGCTCTAGATATAAAATAGAACAGGGCATATGTTATTTCCCTAAAAAGAGCACACTTTTATCTTGGAGTGACAGTCTGACATCCTTAGAAAATTGGCAAATAGCAATATGTCGATTAATAACAAGTATACAACTATTATGATTTATATATTTTCTGTTCAATCATTCTATAGCTATTTGCAAAATCCTTTCATTTTCCTGAAATACTGTTCTGAGAAGAGAATATCGCTCTTTTTTTAATTTTCTGCAGGGACCCAAGTTACCCAGATGAATGCTCTTATTTTTTTTTTAAGCTTTATGTTGTAGGTAGGAAGAGAAGTATGACTGTTTCTTTCCTACTGTCATCTATATTTCAAATTCTGCTTTTTGTGAGAGTAAATGTAAATTTTACCCTTTAACATTATATTTCATTACTCATAGTCATTGTAATAATTTTTGTATTAGAAACTATTTAAATAGTGGGTCAAATTTATAGTAGGTAGATATTTAAAGATGTCAGACTTTCCCCAAATTTAATAAACATTCACATTCTGCTAATTAAAATATGAAAGTAATTAAAATAAAGTCATACACTTTATTATGGACTAAATATTTATTATAAACATCACATTTTCTAATTAGAATGGTACTAAAATCACAATTTCAGTTCCCCATGAAGAGAAGTAATACCATATTCTTCAATGAGTGTAAAACTTTTTATGTGAAAATGCCTATGGAAATGAGACTGCAAGCATATAATATCCTCATATGTACAAGGAACAGTTGCATTAACATACAACACAGCAAGGCCTCAGTTTACAAATGTTTCTGTAATGAAAACAATTTCATTTGCAAACAGAAGCATTTGGCAAAAATTTTGCTTCCGTTTGCAAACTCCACTCAACATAGGCTGAGAAATAGGACCACAGCCATCTGCCATGCATGAGTGTGAGTGTGGCCATCTTACCTAGAAGTCTAAAATGAATTAAGTTCATGACTGAGGTATCACTGTGTTATTGAGTTCTTATGATGATTTTTCAAAATAACATATCAATAATATTTTAATAAATATTAGCTTTTCTTTTTATATCCTGTGATAAGTTTAGTCACCTGCTAGAATGTACAAGCATAAATTTCAAAAAAAAATTGTGACAAAATTTAACAAAAAAAGAAAGAAATCTACTGAGAGTTCATTATTTACATACACAAACATACTTTTATACATGCTTTTTCCATTTTTGTGCTAGAGCAGCCAAAATGGTATTCCAAGCTTTCAGAAAAAGGCAAGAAATGTAATGCACTCTCGAATTGCCCTGGTTTTTCTTAGAGACACATTCCCATTCATGCTGCAGTGTGTGGAATTCCAAATAAAGGGGAGAAATCAGACTGTGGGGAAGGAAACTGAGGCAGCTAGCATTTGTTGGTCTGGATTCCAAATAGTTAAATACTACATAGAAAAAGAAACTTCAGAAAATGTTGTGACAGTGCTTTGTATTTTCTCAATTCAAAAATTTGCACACATAAAGTGAAAGTACATGAAGCTTGCTGAAGAAGTACCAGGGAGCTATAAATGGAATAAGCCCAGCAGATCACATAAGGTAGAGAGACTGGCTGGAGTGATGAGCCCTTTTCAATCACTCAGGGAATTCAGTCAAGACCCAAATGTGTTCTCTTCTTAATATTAGGTGTCAGCAATGCTTAAGTTAAAGGTTACAGTATAGCTAATCTAACAAAGCTTAAAAAGTCACACGTACTATTTCAAACATCACACTGAGTTACCAGATGAGCATATGAATCTACGCAAAAATGTAAGGTTACCATCAGTTATAACTCTGTATGTGAATATGAAAGACTTTTTCTCTCAAATTTTAGATTTTGTTATAAAGTGTGGTTAGTTAATCCTGAAATAGTAACAATTTATTGTGAGGTTTATAAAATATATATGTGATAGTCTCCCTTGTCTACTTTATTGGAGAGAAGCAGACATTCTAGTGGGTCCCGGTGGAGGACCTTGAGGACCACGTCTTGTCCCGGGCATGTTTCTCTGTGCCATTCTTCTTTCTGGTTCCCTGATGTCATGAATTGAGTGATTTTCTGCCTCCATGCCCTTCTGCTATGATGTTTTTGTTTCAAAGCCAGTTGATCATGGGCTTAAACCTCAGAAATTATGAGCTAAAATAAATGATTTCTTCCTTCTGTTGTATGTGTGAAGTATTTTAGCTGAGCAGTGGACAAGTAATACAAGGTAGAAGTAAAATATGTGACAAAATATCACAAAATAGGGCCAGAGATTTAGCTCACAAGCACAAGGTCCTGAGTTTGATCCCAGTAACTACATACAGTGCTGGGTGTGGTGACTCAAGCCCACCAGCCATCAATACCACATACCACAGTGCAGGGTGTGCTGGCTCACTCCTGTAATCCCAGCCCTAGGGAGGCAGAGTCAGGAGGATTGCTGAATTGGAGGTTTGCCAGGGCTACATAGTGAGCTCAGGGCCAGCCTGAACTACAAAGTGAGACCCTGTTTAAAAAAAAAAAATCACAAAATATATAATGAACAGTACAAAAGATTATGGCAGAAGGAGTGGTAGCATACTGTTTTTAAGTTCTTATACATTTTGTGAAATGTTATATTAAAATTTGACTTGGAGGTGAATGTTTCAAATCATATGGCCGCTATACATACACGTGTTAACCCTCAAGCACAAATACAATGAACGGTGAGGAAGCTGTAGATAACAAACCAGTCCTAGGTTAAATTGGATAAAAGCAAATATTCAACCCAAATGAAGGAAAAGAGGAAACAATAACAGAGAACAAATATGACAAATAGGAGAAAAAGAACAAGGAAGTAGACCTAACTCTAAAATTGTTAATACTTACATAAAACTCTGACAGAGAGGCCAAAGAAAACCAAGGCCAAACATGTGCCTTATAAAGAATCCTTTTAAATATATAAAAATAGCAGAGTAAAGAATGGAAGGTGAAATAAACTGTATTATGACATTTAAAACTGGAAAAAAGTTATACAAATTATACAAGTAATATTGAGAGATATTAATAGTAAAAATGGCTTAAATAATCAATAAAATATAACATTAAATGTGTATAAATAATAAAACACCTGAAGCAAGTATTAAAGTGATTAAACTGACAAATATAGTTAGAAAATTTACCACTCTTTTCTCCACAATTAATTGAATCAATAGAGAGAGCATCAGTAAGAATATAGCAGATTTGCACCACACTTATGAAGGAACTTGACCCACCTGATACAAGAGAATATTCCAGTGAGATAATAAAGGAACATAAAAACATTTATGGAAAACCATACTCTGGGCCATAAAAATAGTCTGAATAAATTTTAAAATAGTGACAGAAAGTTATGTATTATGACTTATAAATGTAATTTAAATGTAAACTAATCATGCATATATATGTATATGGGTAATCCTCAACTATTTAAAAATTGAACAACTTGCTTCTAAATAATCTATGAATCAAAATAAATATTAGAGATTTCAAAAATTTTTCAATTAAGAATAAGATAGAAAACATCCCAATTTGTGGAACACTGCCAAATACATATTTAGTGTGAAACTCATAGTTTTAAAGACATTAGAAAAGAAATAAATCTAAAAATAACTCATACAGGCTTTGATCTTAAGAGTCCAGAATGATATTACATTGAACCTACTTTAAGTACAGGGAATGGAATTCTAAAGATAAGTGCAGAAATAAGTGAGAGAATGCACAATCAATAAAGCCAAAGTTTGCTCTCCACATTGATCAAGAAGGCAGGTCTAAATCCAGACTTGAACAAAATATTACATTGTCTGCAATCTGCAAAATCTAGTAGATCTGGGAAGAGGGAAATGTAAATATTTTGGGGAGATGCATTTGTCACGCACACACACACACAGATATCAGGTTTTTGAATAATATTAAGAATATTAAGAATAATCTAAAGCATGTTAAAATAGATATCACTCATAGGTAATTTTCACCCATAGGTAATTTTCATTGATATTTTTTAAAAAGCAATGTCAAAATATCACTCAGGGAACTACAAACAAAACCATGAGCCTGGCTTCATTGAAATAGGCCTTTTGTCTATGTAATGAAAGATATTTAACATTGTAATCTGTAATATCTGAAAGACTAACTAGGTGACCTTTACATTTCTAATACTGCAAATTGAGGGCTTTATATATTTATAAGCTGATGAATTGATACATGAAATACAAATGTGAATATTTAGACAATGCATGTTCATTAAGGTTAATGAATTAGGCCAGAAAAAAGCAAAGTGGCTATAAATTTGTACAGATTATTTCAAGTTTTCATTCTTCTCCCTTTCAAGTCAGAATAAGATTGTGGTGAGTACATAGAGAACTCAAGTGCCATATTCTACAGATAAAGGAATATTTCCACAAATGCTCTATTTTTTCCTAATCTACCTTATTTCTTTTTCATAGAGCATTCAATAATTTATACTTGTGATTCACAGTTTTCAAAATATTGTGTTGGTTTGTGTCCCTTTCTTTTGCTCAGATTAGGACACTGAAATTTCTATGTTGATTTCCCTCTAGTTATCTCCCCTTCCTTCCTTCCTTCCTTCCTTCCTTCCTTCCTTCCTTCCTTCCTTCCTTCCTTCCTTCCTTCCTTCCTTCCTTCCTTTTTTCTCTTTCTTTATCTCTGTCTCTTTTTGCACAAGCAAAAAGACAAATATGGAAAGCATTGTCAAACAAAATGTTAATTAGAAAAACAGATCAGAGCAAAAATTAAAAAAAAAAACAAAAAACTTTATCTCATGCAGCACTTTATAAAACAGGGAGGCACAGTCTTTGGTGACAAAAAGCATGCTCTCAAGGAACCAGGTAAGAGGTGGGCCTTATAAAGAGAAAGCTCCCGGGCTGGAGATGAAGCTCAGTGGTTCCAGAGCCTGCCTCCCAAGTGCAAGGCCCTGAGTTTGATCCTGGTAACCACATACAATGCTGGGCATGGTGACTCAGGCCCACCAGCAATCAATACCACATACCACAGTGCCGGGCATGGTGGCTCATGCCTGTAATCCCAGTACTCGGGAGGCAGAGACAGGAGGATTGTTGAGTTTGAGGCTTGCTCTGAGTTACACAGTTTGCTCAGGGCCAGTCTGAACTACAAAGTGAGAGCCTGTCTCAAAAAAAAAAAAAAAAAAAAAAAAGAGAGAGAGAGAAAGCTCCCACCCAAGTCTCCATTGTGGTCCATTATACAAGAGAGGAAGGCAAGCCATTGGTCAGGTGATGGGACATAAAATGGCCTTGTTATCATTGGTAGTTAAAGCAGGAACATACCCTGGAAGCCCCTGGCCCATAAAGTTGGGACAGTGGTTTTGATAGGAACCAGAAATTTGTGACTCCCAGTCAGAAAATAGTTGTGGGAGTCCATTTTGAAACCAGTTTCAATTAGTTGTGTGAACCTTTCTTGGAGATTTAGCTTTTCTTAAAAAGTGGAACTGATGATTAACAATATACACTTTGGACCAGCCATCCAATAGACCATTAATTTCTAATGATTTTTTAAAAAAGTATATCAACAAATGTTTTTATTATGTTTAAATATTTAAAAATAATGGGCTGAGGATTTAGCTCAAGTGATATTGCACCAACCTTGGATGCACAGGGCCAGAGATCATCCCCAGTACTGCAAAAAAAAAAAAAATAATTCTTCGTCAAACTATAAATGGCTTCAAATTTAGAAAGATACAACTGTTTGGACACCTGGAAAATATTCAATATCATTTTTTCCATGAGTAGATATTTTCAGATGGTTTTAAAGGCTACAAGATTTTTAAACAGCATTCAGTGACTTGTGAAGTATTAATAAGAAAAATTAAGCAAACCTAGATGAACAGTACTAAGAAATATGAAGAAGATATGAAATCTGGAGGTAATGTTAAAAACTACACTCCTGTGGAATAAAAATTGGTATGCATCACAGAATTAGTCAGGTGATCTAGCAAAAATAAAAAATTTTAATTCACAATTTAAAAATTCTACTTGTATTCTTCAGAATCTTAATATGCTTTTCATATATGGACAAATGTTCTCTCGTTTGGTTAAGAAATTCTTCAGGATTATTTCCTACAAATTCTTACTCAGAAACATTCCTCTTTTAGATAATCTTTCTACAATGTGCATAAAGGTTCATTAATTTTTTTTAATTTACTTCTTTATTGGTACAATTTATATACATCTCACAATCACATACAACATTGGGGAATTTGTACCAGTATATGACACAAGTATAATTCTTATTTTTATCCTATCCCTACACACCCACACCTCTCCACCCACTTTATACATACTCTTTTATTTTCTTTCTGAATCCTGTTTATTCCTTCCCCTCATTACATTCCCACACCAAATTTCCTATGAAAATTTCCCATTCTATAAAAACTGTCATACTTTCTAGAGCTCATTTGCATCTACAGGTGTTCATATCAAAGAAAAGATCAGGTATTTGCCTATCTGTGATCTATTTATTTCACTTATTAGTATATCCTTCATGTGTTTCCATTTGCACATAAATGGTTCTATCTTGCCATTCTTTATGGCAGAATAATACTCCATTTTATATTAAAAAAACATATCTTTATCCACTCTCCAGTTGAAGGGCATTTGAGTTGTTTCCCAGACTGAGCTATCACGAACTGAGCTGCTATGAACAAGGGTGCAAATCTGCCTTTCCAATATGATTTTTAAAATTCTTTTGGTTATATTCCTAGCAGGGGATAGCAGGGTCAAATGGGACCCCAATCCTAGTTTTCTGAGAAATCTGCACACTGATCTCCACAATGGTTGCACAAATCTGCAATCCCACCAACAGTGGATAAGGGTTCCTTTCTCCCCACAGCCACACCAGCATTTATTGTTGGTTGATTTTATGATAGCAGCCATTCTTTGTGGAGTGAGATGAAATCTCAGTGTTGTTTTCATTTGCATCTCTCGAATGACCAGTGATGTTGAACATTTCTTCATATGTTTCTTGGTTGCTTTGACTTTGGCCTCTGAGAAGTGTCTGTTCATTTCAGATACCCATTTTTGAACTGGGTCTTTAAACTTGGGGAGGCTGATCTGCTTGAGTTCTTTATATATTGTAGATAATAGCCCTTTGTCTGATACACAGCTAGTAAAGATTTTTTCCCATGTTGTTGTCTTTTAGCAGTGCCAGTGACTTCTTTTGCTGCACAAAAGCTTTTCAATAGGATGAGATCCCATTCTTTCTGCTAGTTCTTGTGCTATAGAGGTTTTATTCATAAAGTCTCTGCCTAAGCCAATGTCTCCAAGAGCCTTACCTAGCCTGTTTTCCAGCAGGCTTATTGTTTCTGTTTTAATGTTTAAGTCTCGCATCCATTGTGAGTTTAGTATTGTGCATGGTGAAAGAGATAGGTCTAGTTTTAGCTTTTGGCAGGTTAAAGCCCAGTTTTTCCAGCACCATTTGTGTAAGAGGCTGTCTTTCCTAAATTGGGGATTTTTGGCTCCTTTTTCAAAGATAAGGTGGCTTAGTGTATCTGCAGTTGTTTCTGGGTCTTCTAATCTATTCCACTGGTCCTCTGGTCTGTTACTTTGCCAGTACCATGCAGTTTTTATCACAGAGGCTTTATAGTAGAGTTTTAAATTGGGGATTGTAATAACCCCTGCCATGTCATGGTTGCTTAGAATTGCTTTTGCTATTCCAGGTTTCTTGTGGTTCCAGATGAATTTTTGTATTATTTTCTCTAGCTCTGTGAAGTATACCATTGGAATTTCAATTGGAATTGCATTGACTCTGTACAGTAATTGTGGGAGTATAGCCATTTTGATGATGTTGGTTCTCCCTACCCAGGAACAAGGGATATCTTTCCACTTTCTGATTTCCTTTTCTATCTCGTTTTTCAGAGTCCTACAGTTTTCAGAGTAGAGGTCTTTCACTTCCTTTGTTAGGTTGATTCCTAGATATTTCATTTTTCTGGGTGCTACTGTGAAAGGAATTGCCTCCCCAATTTCTCTTTCAGTTAGTCTGTTGTTTGTGTAGATAAAGGCTATTGATTTTTGAGCATTGACCCTGTATCCAACAACACTACCAAATTTCATAATTAAGTCTAGCAGTCTTTTAGTTGAGTTTTTAGGATCCTCTAGATAGAGTATCATATCATCAGCAAATAGTGACAGTTTAGCTTCTTCCTTTCCTATCTTTATTCCTTTTACATCTTTGTCCTGCCTGATTGCTATGGCTAATGTTTCCAGCACTATATTGAAAGAGAGTGGTGACAACGGGCATCCTTGTCTTGTTCCTGATCTTAGTATAAAAGGTTTCAGTTTTTGCCCATTAAGTATGATGGTGGCTATTGGTTTCTCATAAATAGCTTGTATTAAATTGAGATAAAGTCCATCAATTCTAATTCTCTGTAGCATTTTGATCATGAATGGGTGTTGGATTTTGTCAAATGCTTTTTCTGCATCTATTGAGATAATCATATGGCTTTTGTCCTTGAATCTGTTAATATAGTGTATTACATTGATTGATTTACGTATGTTGAACCTGCCTTGCATACCTGGGATAAATCTGACTTTATCAGGGTGTATGATTTTCTTGATGACTCTTTTTTTTTTTTTTGAGACAGGGTCTCATTTTGTAGTTCAGACTGTCTCTGAGCTCACTATGTTGTTCAGGCAAGCCTTGAACTCAGCAATCCTCCTGTCTCTGCCTCCCGAGTGCTGGGATTACAGGAGTGAGCCACCACACCCGGCACTGTGTTATGTGGTATGTGGTATTGATTACTGGTGGGCGTGAGTAACTCCCAGCACTGTATGTGGTTACTGGGGATCGAACTCAGGACCTTGTGCTTACGAGTCAGGCACCAGAACCACTGAGCTAACCCTCTGGCCCTTGATAACTCTTTGTATTCTGTTTGCAAGTATTTTATTGAGGATTTTTGCATCAATGTTCATTAGAGAGATTGCCCTGTAGTGTTCTTTTTTGGTGGGATCTTTCCCTTCCTTTGGAATCAAGATGATGGTTGCTTCAAGGAATGATTTGGGGAATACTGCTTCCCTTTCGATTTCATTAAAGAGAATGAGAAGTACTGGTATTAATTCTTCTTTAAAAGTTTTGTAGAATTCAGCAGTGAAGCTGTCAGGACCAAGGCTTTTCTTTGTTGGTAAGTTTTTTACTACATTATCAATTTCCCAGGTTGATATTGGGTTGTTTAACATTTTTATATTCTCTTCGTTCAGCTTTGGAAGTTCATATGTGTCTAGAAATCTATCCATTTCTTCTAGATTTTCCATCTTCTTGGAGTATAGATTTTCAAAGTACATGTTTATTATCCTTTGGACTTCCTCTGGATCTGTGCTGATTTCCCCATTTTTATTCCTTATAGCATGGATTTGAGCCTTTTTCTTCCTTTGTTTGATAAGGTTGGCTAAAGGTCTGTCGATCTTATTTATCCTTTCAAAGAACCAACTCTTCGATTCATTGATACTTTGTATTGTTCTCTTTGTCTGCATTGCATTAGTTTCTGCTCTGATCCTTATAATTTCCTCTCTAGTATGTGCTTTGAGTTTGTTTTGCTCCTTTTTTTCTAATTGTCTGAGGTTCATCATTAGATTGTTTATTTCAGTTTGCTCTATTATCTGAGTGTAGGCATTCGTTGTATGAATTTCCCTCACAGAACTGCCTTTATTGTGTCCCATAGATTCCTGTATGTTGTGCTGGGTTTGTCGTTTAGTTGTAGAAAGTGTTTAATTTCTTTTGTGGCCCATTGGTTGATTAACAGTGTGTTGTTCAATTTCCATGTGTTTGTGAGGATCTTGGAATTTCTTCTGCTATTCAGCTCCAGTTTCAAGGCACTATGGTCTGATAGTATGCAGGGCATAACTTCAATTCCTTTGCATTTACTTAACCTTGTTCTATGGACTAGAATGTGATCTATTTTGGATAATGATCCATGAGCAGCTAAGAAGGTAAATTCTTGCTTTGTAGGGTGAAAAATTCTGTAGGCTTCTAATAAGTCCAATTGCTCAAAAGTTGATTTAGCTCAAGTATTTCCTTATTGATTCTTTGTCCAGCTGATCAGTCCATTTGTGACAGTGCAGTATTAAAGTCCCCTACTACTATTGTACTTATGGTTAAGTGGCTTTTCATGTCCGATAATGTTTGTTTTATATAGTTGGGTGCATTAGAGTTTGGTGCATAAGTATTTAAGATTGTTATTTCTTTCTCTTGGATAGTTCCCTGCATGAGAATATTCTTTTTCTCTTTTAAACAATTTGGGTTTGAAATCTATTTTATCTGCAAACAAGATAGCCACTCCTGCCATTTTGCAGTTACCTGTGGCATGGAGGATTGTTTTCTAACCTTTTATTTTCAGTCTACGGGTTTCCTTCTGAATTAGATATGTTTCCTGTATGCAGCAGATTGTAGGATCTTGCTTCTTGATCCAATCTGCCAGTTTGTGTCTTTTAATTGGCCCATTGAGTTCATTGATATTAATGGTTATGACTGATATGGACATATTTAGAGCTGCCATGATTCCCTGTTCTTGGTTCTTTTCTTCTTTGCTTTTCCCCTTTTCTATTTAGTTTCTTGTTTGCCCCAATGAATTCACTCTCCTGGGTCTTGTGGGTATTGAATTTTCTGTGTTTTTTTCCAAGATGTTCTTTAGAATGTTTTGGAGTGCAGATTTCGTATTTGTGAAGTTTTTCAAGTGTTCTTTATCATGGAAGTATCTTATTTACCCATCTATTCTGAAAGATAGTTTTGCAGGATCCAACAGTCTAGGTTGGAGTTTGTTTTCCTGCAATGCTTGAAATACTTCTCTCCATGCTATCCTTGCATTGAATGTGTGTGTTGAAAAGTCTGCTGTGATCCTAATGGGCTTCTCTTTATAGGTGATTTTCTTCCTTTCTCTCACTGTTTTCAGTATTTCATTCTTTTGTTGTGCATCTGGCCCTTTGATAATTATATGTCTATGTGTAGATATTTTTATGTCATGGCATTTTGGGGTCTGATAGGCCTCATTTATCTGTATGTCTTTTTCTTTTCCTGTGAAGTTTTCTGTTGTTATCTCTGACAATAGCTTTTTTATGTCTCTTACACTGTCTCCTGCTTCCTCAGTGACTCCAATCAGTCTTATATTATTTTTCTTTGAGTCATCTAGAAGCTGTTGAATTGATTTCTCATGGTCTCTTGCTCTTTTCCATAGATTATACCTTTCCTGCTCATTGGCTGCTATGCTGTCCTCTAGGTCTGAGATTTGGTTCTCTGTTTCATTCATCCTACTGCTCAAGCTTTCATTCTTCATCATCATTTCCCTGGAGCTCTGTTTGAAGGTGTTTAAAAGGTTCCATTGCTTCTGCTATCTTGGATTCTATCATCTCACTGATCTCTTTTTTAATGCTGTCTCTCACTGTGGACAGTATCCCTGTTTTGATCTCAGAGATGAGTTCTGATTTCCATTTTACTAGATCCACTTTAGTTACCATCTCCAAGATTTCTGGTGTTTGAGTTTCAGTTTGCCCTATTTCCCTTTTCTCTGAATTTCCCTGTGGTGTTGATCTTTGTTTCTTGTTTTTTGTGTGTTTTCTCATTTCTACTCTTTCATTGTTAGTAATGGTATCCTTTGCCTGATGACAGGGCAATATTTGTTGCAGTTTTCTTTCTATTGTCTGTGGCCCTTTGGATGTGGCACCTTCCTGGGGTGTCCTCTTTGAATCTGTAATAACCCTTGAGAGTTCTTAGTTCTGACACATCATGGGAGGTATTTGAGCAGAATAATCTCATCATGTTTCTTATCATAATACAGTCAATACCAAGATCAGTATTAAACACAGTATATAAAATAAAAAATTTTGTTAAATTTTGTTCTGAAAATTTTGAGCTTATGAATTACCTCTATGTTCATATGCAAAATTTAGAATTAATCAGCAATGTGTATACAACATATAGATCATAAATGTATCCCCTGAACCCTTTGGGGATAAGAGGTCACTGGGGAATTAGGCAGGTAAGGCGACAGAAGGAGAGTGATATAGGGTTGGCAGATTTATGAAGAGCACCTATTCTCTAGAACCTCATAGATGCTGGCGGGTAATAGAGGATAAAAGGGCATCTATAAAGCAATATCAACTGTATGCTGTAGGACTGTTGGAAACTTTGCACTCCTGCTTATAATAGTACAGGAGAGGAAATAGGGCAGCCTAAGATTCTTTTACTTCTGGGTATTACTTCTGAAAGGAAGATAGCAGAGGGTGGGGGGACAAGAGGTGAATAGAGGGATCTAGGAGTAGATGGCAAAATAGAAACTAGATTCCTTTTTTTTAAAAAATCATGCCTGGTCTCTCAGTGTGGCTCCAGTGTGGAGGGACACAGGAAATGGCTCCAGCTCTTCTCAGACCTGAGTCCTCACAATGCTGTTTTGGGGTGGGGTTGAGGCTGGCCGGCAGGCCTCAATCCTCCATGGTGGTGATGGCGCCTGGGGTCTGTATCTGACTCCTCACTGCATGGCTCCTGGTTGGAGCCGGCCGGTGGGCAGGCCTCAGTCCTCCGCCGCTGGGAACAGAATGGCGCCGTGTTGCTGAGTCTGCGCCACTCTGGGGTACAGTGGGTCGCTGGGTCGGTCCCAGTCCTCCATCGCTGCCACAAATGGAATGGCGCCTGGGTAGCTGAGTCCGCGCTGCTCCGGGGTACAGTGGGCTGGTGGGCAGGCAAGGTTCATTAATTTTATAATTTATTTTAAGAATAGTTATGAAGCTGTACTTTTGTTCAGTAGAAATTAATATGTTGTGGATTATTTCATAATGATACTTTTATTCCAAATTTTTAGATTTTTTATTAGCATGAGTTGTATTTTGACTTCTTATACATATTTCTCCAAGTACAGAGAAATTAAAGGCTATGTTAAATTTTGTTAGTATAAATGAAATATAATTACATTAAATTAAGTTCATAACACAAAGGGGCTAACTTGGAATACACAGCCTGCTCTAAAACAAATGTTTTTTTTTTTCATTTTTATAACTGCTTTTGATGTACAATCATGTTTTCTATGATTAAAATGTTTTCATATTTTCCAAAATTTAGTGTTCTATTTTTCCTGATAAATAGAATTATGAAAAGTAGAAATATTTTTTGGTGTTGTTTTTGAATTTGTTGAAAATACCTCTACAGTTTTTTTTTTTTTTTTTTTTTTTTTTTTTTTTTTTTTTTTTTTTTTTTTTTGCTTTTTTTTTTGGAGACAGTGTCTTGCTTTGTAGTTCAGGCTGGCCCTGAGCTCACTATGGTGCCCAGGCAAGCCGCCGCGAACTCAGCAATCCTCCTGTCTCTGCCTCCCGAGTGCTGGGATGACAGGCGTGAGCCACCACGTCCAGCCAGATTTTCCTTTTTTAAAAAGAAGGTCCTATTCTCAAGTTTCTTCATCATAGCATTGGATTAGAAGAAATTTGTTGAGAAACAAATTGGTCACTACAAAATTTTCATAAAAATAAATTTGGCCTGAAGACAAATAATCCTCACTACAAGTGGTATAATTTTCTCACTAGTGTCAATGGTCAACTCTAAATGAATTTCAGTGGGTTACTAATTTTAAAAAATGGCACTGATTTGACATGATGTGGTAAATATTTAGTATTTCATATAGATTAAGTGTTGATGAATTCATAGAGTCTTAAAAGGAAAGATGTAGAATTCATTACCTTAGTTAAATTGGAAATTACATAAATCACAAAGCATAGAATAACATTTCAATGTCTTTTCAGACATTGAAATGTTATTTTCTCTGTGCACAAAAACAGGCAGTCAAGAGACAAAAAAAAAAAAAAAAAAAAAAGGATACCATAGAATTCATTCTGAGTCTGTCATTTCCCAAATCTATTTTTCAACCCATTCACAGGAATTTTTTTTAAAAATTAAATATTAAGTGAATATTATATATGTGATATTTTTGTAAATTATCTTTTATTATAATGCATGACATTTCAAAGGTTGTTACTAATGATTATAATTCCATTCACATGTTCTACGCCATTTTACTAGGTTACTTAGTAATTCTCCGACTGTTGGGCATTTATATTGTTTCTAACATTTTGTTAATATATATAGGACAGGGGCTGGAGGGTTAGCTCAGTGGTTCCGACTCACGCCCGCCAGCAATCAATACCACATACCACAGTGTTGGGCGTGGTGGCTCACGCCTGTAATCCCAGCACTCGGGAGGCAGAGGCAAGAGGATTGCCGAGTTTGAGGCTTGCCTGGGCTACATAGTGAGCTCAGAGCCAGCCTGAACTACGAAAGCAAGACCCTGTCTCAAAAAAAAAAAAAAAAATATATATATATATATATATATATATATATATATATATATATATAGAGAGAGAGAGAGAGAGAGAGAGAGAGAGAGAGAGAGAGAGCACAAGGCCAAGTAATTTTAAAAATTGTCTGTGAAGAAAAATCAATACATTTTAACAGAATGGTAAAACATCCCAGAACTTAAAAAAGAGAAGAATAAAGACTTAAAACAAATTTTCAAAAATTCCCCTATTGTGAGCTTACCAGCTGCTTGAAAACCTTGTTTTGAGACTGTTGTCAAAACCAAGCAGAATTGAATATACTGCCTCTGACTTTAACACGGCTGGAGATGCAGCTTAATGATAGAGTAACTCCTCTAGCTATACGAGGTGCGCTGATTTCAGTCCCTAGCACTGAAAAAAAACAATTTCTTTGAATTTTCCCCAGTATATGTCTTTATTTTGTTAGCTATTTTAGTAGACACATCCTGCTTTGTTATTTTTGTCAAGTTTACCATTCACAGTTACTGAGTGAGCCACTATTCTTTGAAATCTATCTAATATAGTAACAGTCTATTGTATAATTTTAAAACTCATAAATCTCAGTATTTAATATGTATAAATTACTGGTTGTTAATAAATATCACAGTTTCATCTATACATGTTTGCCTTATGTCAGCTTGTAAGACTTTTTAAACTTTTAAATATTTTTGAGAAATCCAGCTACTTGCCTAAATAATTATAAGAAATATTTAATAGGACTTTAAAACACTATTTCTATCAATGTTCTCAATTTAATTTTGTGCTTTCTCTAGTATTAAACTTGGTTAAAAAATTTCAAGGTTTTATTGATTTATAAGAAATATAGACTTTTAGTTTATCATCTATTATTTTTTATAGTGTCTAAATAAACTTATCCTCATGACAAACATTAGTGTTTCTCAGAATAACACTAGAGATTATCAGGATTTTTCATGATCCACCAAAGGCCAATTTAAAGTTCAAAATTTTAGGCATATCTTACCTTGGACAACTTCACAATTATATTGACACATGAAAGAATAGAAAGCATACAAGTAGCATACATAGGGAAAGTCTTGTTTTCTGAAAAAAAAATATTGGAATCCATTATGTAGAAATGTATTTTTCGAAGTTCCTCATACTTTGCCTAAATGTGTAATGTTTCCATCCATGTAAATTTATAACTATTTCACAATAGTGCTTTAATATTTGTCATCAATATAATTGCGATGGGGAAAATATGTTTATTAACTATATTTTCTGACATGGTAAGTAATTTTGTTGTGTGGAACCTTGAGAAGACAACTGATAAAATTTTTGGTATAATAAATAAAATTTATGTATTTTTTATTTTTGGCACAGTCCCATATCAATATTTGTATATTTTCTGTGGAAGCTTCACAGCTGGGATAGCATGGGAAGGGATAATGATTTTTTAAGTATCTACACATAAATCACTTTCAATAGTATATTTCCCATAACCCAATAAGGTAAGTTTTTACTTTTTCTGCTGGACAAATAGAGT
>PVIC010009753.1:21661-44994 GCA_004025085.1 Thryonomys swinderianus
ATATATATATATATATATATATATATATATATATATATATATATATATATATATATAAAATTTGATGCTGTAATGTAACTGGATTTTTAGAAATGTACATTCTCTAGGCATTCAATTTCATCTAGTACAGTTAGTCCTTTCAACTGCTAATTCTCTCTATCAGCTTCCAAAGTCTTATTTTAGCTCTCAACTTGAACTCTATTATGTTTTTTGTTTGCTTTGGTGCTGGGGATTTTTCTCATGCCCTTGATCATGCCTAACATATGCTCCACAAGTAAATTACACAGCCAGATCCTGAAAATATGTATTTTAATAACTCAGGATAAATGTTTCATCATATTAAATTAATTATTAAAGGTAATAAGTGTTTACTGCAGAGTATTTGGAAAACAACAACATGCAGAATACAGTAAAAATTCCACAAGTTGGGAAAAACATTAATTTTTTTTTTTTTTTTTTTTTTTGCGACACAGTCTCACTTCGTAGTTCAGGCTGGCTCTGAGCTTACTATGTAGCCCAGGTAAGCCTCAAACTCAGCAATCCTCTTGTTTCTGCCTCCCGAGTGCTGGGATTGCAGGCATGATCCACCACCCCCGGCACTGTAGTATGTGGTATTGATGGCTGGTGGGCGTGAGTCACCATGCCCAGCATTATATATGGTTTCTGGGGACTGAACTCAGGACCTTGCACTTGCAAGGCAGGCGCCGGAACCTCTGAGCTAAATCTCTGGCCCGAGAAAACATTAATATTTTTTAAAAGTTTCTCTTTAATTTTTGTTATTTTAGATGCACACATGTATATCCCATTTTTCAATCTGGACCAAGCAAATTACTCTGGTTTGAATCTACTTCTCTTCCTTAACAATGTACTGTGAACATTTTCACGTTATCAAATATTATTCAACCAAGTGATTTTGATTAGCCCCACTGTGTTCTATTATGCACATGTGTTAAAGTAGAGCAGTTCTATATTTTGATTGCTTCATATTAGAATTACGTGCAAATTTTATGCAAGTCAAGGTGTAAATTTCAAATTGCTCCTAGAGACATAATAAGCAAATTACTTGAAATTTCTTTGGGCAGAACGGTCTTGGATTTGAACAGTTAAGGGGCAATAGCGGTGAAATATGCATCATATCTGTGACAATATCATGCTCAACAACTTCTGTTCACTGTACATGTCATTTTGGGCTGAGTTTCCTCATGAACTAGTTCTCTCATGATACCCTAAACTTCTCCGCAAAGCCTCCACAGTTTAAATTTCTCTTTCTACAAGTAATTTAATGCAGCCAATATTTTTCTGTGCTGATGATAACAGATAGGAGAACTAAAATGATCCTGCTAGCTAATGATCTTCTAAGGACAGGTGAACATGGAAGTCACATTTTAAATGGAATTAAATGCTGTAGCATAAATCTTTGCCAATATTCATTGCTGATGTTTCTTGTGTTCTTGGCATCTCCAGAATTTCTTCTTCCACTTTCTCAAATCTGTTATCTGTACATTTGTGCTTTCCTGTAAATGGTTTGTGAAGTGAAGAGAACATTTACTTTCCATTTGACTACTTTATAATAGCTTCTAAATAGGAAAGTTGTGAGAAAATGTTCACATATAATGTGAAGCTATTGAATTTTTCCATAGAGGCGAGAAAAAGGAAAAAAAAAATCTCATTTCATCTAATGCATTTCACAGATTGCCATAAACCAGGACTCTTTATCACTGGAAAGAAAATGCTGCTTTTCTTCAATAGGAAACAAACATATTTGCATCAGAAGAGAATGGGGAATCTGTAAATAGAAGGATAACTTTTGGTTGTTGCTATGCAGGCTGAGCTGTCAACCCCCAGAGACATTTGGGGAATATTTTCACACAAAAGGTGAGAATCTAATCATTTATTCATTAGATTCTTTGATTTACTTTCCATACATAAATAAGCACATTTTAAAAAACTACCAAAACTCCGTGACTTCAGGTCTTTTGGAATAACTTCATCATCTATCTTGATGATCCCTTCATAACTCTAGTGTACAGCTCTGGGTTTCAGAACTTCTTTATTAGTATGAGATTAGCCAATATCAGCCATTTCATTTTTCTCTCCTTCTCTTTAACTTATTACAACTCTAGTAACAGGGGTAAAGAAACCTCCCTCATATCATTTAATATCTTCCCTTCTTTCTGGGGAAAAAAATTCCCCTATTGTCCTTTATGCCATCGAGTGCTGGAGTAATTCTGCATTTTATATGCTCACTGTAATTTCCTGGGTATTATGGTTTCCCTTTCCAGCTTGAACTTGTTGGCTGATTTATCTTTTTTACTTCTTAGCATTTTAATCTTCTATTGCCTTAATTAATTTAATATCATCAAGTATCCAGATTCCAGTTCCATTGTTACTCTTTTTATAGCTGCACCATAAAGAGTTGATGAAGTTGTTTTGGAAGAGATCTGCTACACACCCAAGGTAGTTAGCATTGTTGGGCATCTTACAATGCTGAGATTTTTTTCTCAATAATTTCTGAAGAACTCTTTTGCATCTGCAGTGAAAGCAGCAATCCTTTCAGCTCATTTTAAGTGATCAACTTCACTCCAGTTACCTGGTTCTGAACAGGTATCCTTCTAAATCAGGATACAATGCATACCTACCTTGGAAGCATAGGGCCTGAGTTCAATCCCTGGTGCAAAAAACAAAAACAAAAAAACAAAAAAAAAAAAAAACAAAAAAATCAAGTTGCAGTGTTTGTCTACAGTGAGTGTTATTATGCTGTTTTGCACCATGATTATATCTGCTTTCTTGTCCTTTATATATTTGGGAAAGGATTTTTTTTGTTGTTGTTGTATCAGGGGCTTTCAGAAGTTGTATGTCACAGAACCACTTGAACAATTTAAAAGAGGGAGATTTCCTGCATTTACTTTAGGAAAGTGATTAGGAAGGTTTGTAGTGTGGCCAGGAAGCTGAAATTATATATGTTTTAAAGTGGTTCTGCAGTGGAGACAGAGGGTCACTCTGATAAACCCAAAAGTCTAAAGCTCACTTTCATTTGGTCTTTGAATTATGTTTTTCCCACTAGAATTGCTTTTGCAAGACTTGGTACCCAGTTAAATTTTAATTTCAGATAAACAGTGAATAATATTTTACCATAACCATACCCTGAATGTTAAAATAAATATACTTATGGTAAAATATTTATTTATTATGGACCTGAAATTGAAATGTAGTGCATCCTGCAGTTCTATTCATTAAACCTGAAACCCTACTCCTTACCTATACTTGCATGGTGCTACAACACCATTCTTTTTTCATCTCACTCTTTCCCATCTGCTTACAAAGGTGCTACAGGCAGTTTTCCTCATTGCTATGAATCACACTGATCTCGAACTTTGCTTCCTACTAGTATTTCTCTTCATATTTCTTCATGTTGTATTTAACTTTATGACTCATCATTACCTTGATTTTGGCCTTCTGTATAGATGAGTCTCATACCTTAAATTTCTATTTGTAGGCTCCGAATCAGTGTTTCTGAATGACTTTATAAGTGTAATGCCACCTTTTCAAATAGGCCTTCTAGGATTTCGTCTGGTCATCGCTCCCTTGCTTGTCTTGCACTTTAAAAATCCATGTCTGTACTTAGCACTTCTCAATTCTTACTTTGCACTAGCAAGAATCAAGTCTCACTGATACACGTATCCACCTCCTTATGTAAGTCACTGTGTCATAGCATATGGAGCCTTTAAAACAAACATATGCCCAAAGAGACTATGTTATGCTAATATGCCTTGCATAGGTCACAAGTATGCTGAGAAATGGATTTACATTAGCCTAAAATGGTCACTTCCAGCTATTACTAACTCATTTTCCCAAATATATTATATATATAATTTATAATATAAATATATAATTTTATATAATATATATACATTTTATAATACATTGTATATATTTTATAATATGTTATATATATTTTATAGCTGTGTTGTAGTAAAGGTGAAGAATCTCTGCTTTGTGGGTCCTCATTGAATAAATGGGCAGACAACTTTTATTTATCAGTGTTAATCATAAGTGAGTTGTTTAACTTCATGGTCAGTTTTCCAGAAGGATTGTTTCAAGCTTGAACTGATAATATTCATGAAAATCTTTTGCTTTATTTCATTCATATGACAGTGGTGATCTTGCAAGGACCTGTGACAAGAATTATGGGTGATATAGAAATTAGACACTATGTTCTTAAATATATGTCATTATGGCTGAAGACACACACACACACACACACACACGCACACACACACACACCAGATCCATTTATTATAATTTCCAGAGGCTTGCTATGAAGAAAAAGTGCTCAAAAATAAACAATGTTAGGTTGTTCAGAGGTGACTGGCCAAGGAGGTGAGTGGGAAATGGGTCTTAAATATGTTTAAGAGGGCCAGAGATTTAGCTCAGTGGTTCCTGCACCTGCCTAGCAAGTGCAAGGTCCCTGGTTTGATCCTAGGCAACCACATGCAACAATGTCGTGCATGGTGACTCATGCCTGTAATCCCAGCACTTGTGAGGCAGAGGCAGGAGGATTGCTGAGTTAGAGGCTTGCCTGGACTCCATAGTGAGATCAGGGCCAGCATGAAATACAAAGCGAGACCCTGTCTCAAAAAAAAAAAAAAAAGTCTAAGAGTCTTATACATTTATACATAACAAAGGGGCTGAATGAATCTAATCTAAGGGATTATTTGACTCCTAAAAGGCAACTGAGAGACAAACTACTTTGTACTTTCAGGCTAGAATAACCAGCAAGTGGAAAATTTAAAATTTGATTTACTTGGAGATTTTGATACTTAAATTGAAAGTACTTTTAATCACAATTCTTTTCCAACTTTAGAAAAACAAGAAACACATTCATACATAAAATTTCCTTTGGCTTTCTCTATTCTGGGTGGGGTTTTGCTATTTTTGTCGCTCTTATTTATTGAAGTTTTTCTTTTTTCTCAGACTCTTCTCTCCTTTGTCTATGAGCAGAATGACTTGAGATAAAGAAGGGAGATGACTAGATATCAGGCTCCTCAGTGCAGGGGCAGGTGGTGCCTCTGTGATCTTCGTCAGATGCAGGTTTTGATCAGCCATCACGAAGAACACCATGAAAGGGGGAATGCGAGAAGGAGGGAGCCGTCTGTGAAACCCCTCTGCAGCGCGAGGCTCCCTGACCACCGGCCGGTGGGCTCCTTTTCTCTTAATGCTTCGTTGGGATTTAAAACTCAGAAGAGTGAGCTGAGGATCTGGGAAGTAGTACCTGCCTTTTAAAATTTACTAAATTGGTCTCATCAGCAGCAGCTTTAATGTGATGCTGGAAATACATTTCCTTTTAAGAAGCATTTGCTATACTGGCTATTTGACTTGTGGTTTATCTTAAAATGAGTCAACCTCACTGATATCTTAAAAAAAAAAAAAACGCTTCCGTGTTACCCAATTAGCTCTCGTCTTGAACATGAGTGCACAACATTTGCTTCCTGTAAATTGCTATAGAAGCTCATAACCATTTAGAACATGGAGCACTTGATTCTTTCCAGGCACAATCAGCGGAATGACATTTCCCCATGATAGATTCCATCCTTATTTTGTTCTCTTTGCAATAAATACACTATCTTTGGTATATACAGTTGTACTGATAGAAATATTAGATGAATGAAAATATTTTGGTGGTGAGGACATACATTTGTTATACTTACTGGGAGGAAAAATATTATTCAGAGGCTTTAGATGGACAATTTTCACTGGAGTCCTTGATAGAGCAAAGAATCCTGTGGTCTGGGATTGTTGATCAGGGGTTTTTCTGACATTGCTTGGAAGAAAAACAAAGTTACATTCAGCTTTTCCTCTGAATTTCTACTCTTCTTTCTCTGAACCTTCCCTGTGACCTCTCAGCTGTTTTCACCGGTCTCATGAAGTTATAATCTTTTCCATGTTTTCAACACACTCTTCCCATTGTCCCAAAGTGACTGTAGACGGGTGAGAATACATTGACCGGCTTTGAGCTACACTCGGATATCTCACTGTGTTTCCTGACACTTCCTTTTTGTAGTTTCACTAAAATGTATCCATTCTCTATTTGAATCTGATTTGCTCTAGGCTTTGCAAATTAATAGTGTGTTAATTAAATAAATAAACTCATTACCATAATGTGTTAGCACTACTTTTCTTCTCTTAGAAAATGTTCAGTTAAAATAACCATGTATCAAGTGATAGTCCTTCTAAAGTGACATTAACAAGTTGAATTTTAGAGCATGTTCAAGTCTATGGGAAAATATTGTCATTAATAATGTTTGTTTAATCAATTGATTAGATCATCCTTTTAACATTGTGTACATTTTGGGATTTAATGTATAACATGGGGTATATCACACTTTCCATGGGAGCTGAGGCTGGAGGAATCATGAATGCATTTCTGCAATCCTGGGAGGAACAACATGAGCACAATATGCTGCCTGTACATATGCAATGTGCAATAATCATTGGCCTGTAAAATATGGAGAGTATAAATGTCTAGATTCTTAAATAATAACAAGAAATTAATATTTTAAATTCAACTAGGTAGCTTAACCTAAACAGACAAGTGTCATAACTTTTGTTAGCTACATGGAAAAAGAAGAGATGTAATTATCTCATTTGGTTTTGCTATTATTAGTGAAAAAAATAGGAACTTTTTTTATTGGTACACTTTGCATACATCTCACATTCACAGATAACATTGGGGAGTTTGTACCAATATATGACACAGTCAATTCTCATTTTTACCCATATCCCCACCCACACCTCCCCAGCCCCTATATACATGCTCTTTTATTTTCTTTCAGAATCATATTTATTCCTTCCCTTCATTACATCCCCACACCAAATTTCCTTTGGAAATTTCCCATTCTGAAAAGATTGTCATACTACTAGAGCTCATTTGCATCTACCGGTGCTCATATCAACGAGAAGATCCGGTATTTACCTGTCTGTGCTCTATTGATTTCACAAAAATAGGAACTTTTATATACTGTGTCTCAGGACCTTTTCCCAAGCTTGGAATTTTGATGGCATGTGTCTGGTGTCTTTATATAGAATGCAAGGCCCACTAGCCCCAGTCCCAGTGCCTCTTCCTGTAACTGCAGAGCACAAAGGTCCTCCTGTGCTAGTTTCCTGATTGGTTCTCTAATTTCTAGAGGAAGAGCAGAGTGCTGTCCAGTCCCAGTCACTGTAGCCATTGACACCCTCCCTTTCAAGGGTCAAACCTGCCCTGCACACTCATAGTGCTATGGTTTAGAGCTTTGTCCCAAAGTAGTTTAATCATATCTTTGGCTAAAATTGGAGTCAAAGTGACATGTAATCCAGCAGATTTACCCTGCAGGTTCAACATCAATTTAGACAGTTTCTGAGGTGGCCATACCATGATGGGTGGTACAGTGTATTTACATATCATTCCAGTTTTGGAAGATAATCATAGAACTGGGTTAGCTTTGTTCCCAGGCATGTGTGTATGTGCACTAGATACAAAAATGTTAGCGATATTTCTATTGTTGTGACAGGATAACCAAGAAAAACAATTTAAAGGATAAATGATCTATTTTGCCTCATGGCTTCAGAGATTTGAGTTTATGGTCCACTGAATTCATAGGTTTAAGGCTGCTGCGAAGGTAGAAACATTGCAGTTGAAGGGCATGTCAGAGGAAAGCTGCTCGACTCACGACAGCCAGAAAACAGAGGGAAAGGAAAAGAGCCAAAGAGGAAGGGCTGGGCCAGACAAGATCCCAAGTTCATACCTTCATCAGCATTCCCTTCAATTAAGCCACCTACTATATTCTCACACCTTTCAAGAGTACTATGAAATTATGATATCAGGGCAGTGACTCACATGAAGTTAGGGTCCCTGTGATCCAATCATCTTCCCAAGGCCAAAACTTTCAGGGAACACTGTAGATCTAAACCAATGCACAAAATATTAGCATTTTATATTCACCACTAAAATTTCTCTTAAAAGGGAAAGGTTTTTATGATAAAATATTAATCAATAACTTAAATATTAAAATTTATTCAATGTAAGCCATCACTACATAGTAGATGGAGGTGTAGAGCTAATTATTTAGAGATAATTAAGTTTAGAGGCCATATGGGCAAGACACGTATGCTCATATGAAATAAGTAGACACATAGATAATTTTTGGAGAAGATGAAACATTGCTGGAGACTGGGCTCTAACAAAAAGGTGCTTCATTTGCTGTGCAGAAGCTTTACAGTAGGATGAGATCCCATTTATTGATTCTTTCTGCTAGTTCTCATGCTATAGAGGTTTTGTTCATAAAGTCTCTGCTTAAGCCAATGTCTCCAGGAGTTTTACCTAACCTGTTTTGCAGCAGGTTTATTGTTTCTATTTTATTGTTTAAGTCTCAAATCCATTGTGATTTTAGTTTAGTACACGGTGAAAGAGATAGGTGTAGCTTTAGTTTTTGGCAGGTTAAAGCCCAGTTTCTCCAGCACCAATTGTTAAAGAGGCTGTCTTTCCTTCACTGAGGATGTTTGGCTCCTTTGTCAAAGATAAGGTGGCTTAGTGTATCTGGAGTTGTTTCTGGATCTTCTAATCTATTCTACTGGTCCTCAGGTATGTTACGTTGCAGTTTTTATCACAGTGACTTTATAGTACCACTGGCACTGCTAAAAGACAACCAACAACATGGGAAAAAATCTTTACAACTTGTTTGTCAGACAAAGTGCTATTATCTAGAATATATAAAGAACTTAAACAAATTAGTACCCCCAAGTTTAAAGACCCAATTCAAAAATGGGCATCTGAAATGAATAGACTCTTCTCCAAGGCAGAAATAAAAGCAGCCAAGAATCATATGAAGAAATGTTCCACATCACTGGTCATTTGAGAGATGCAGATGGAAACAACACTGAGATTTCATCTCACTGAACAAAGAATGGCTGTTGTTGCAAAATCAACCAGCAATAAATGCCTGTGAGGCTGTGGGGGGAAAGGAACCCTTCTTCACTGCTGGTGGGATTGTAGACTTGCACAACCACTGTGTAGATCAGCGTGGAGATTCCCCAGAAAACTAGGATTAGAGGTTCCATTTGACCCTGCTATTCCCCTGCTAGGAATACACTCAAAGGAATTAAAAGAATCATATTGTAAAGTCATATGTATACCCATGTTAATAGCAGCTCAGTTTGTGATAGCCCATTCTTGGAAATAACCCAGATGCCCATCAACTGGAGGCTGGATAAAGAAGATGTGTTTTTTTTTTTTCTTTTTAAATAAAATGGAGTATTACTCTGCCATAAATAATGATGTTTCATTCATTTATGTGTAAATGGATACACCTTGAGGACACACTAATAGGTGAAATAAATAGATCCCAGATATGTAAATATCATATCTTTTCTCTGGTATGAGAACCTGTAGATGTAAATGAGTTCTAGAATGTATGGTAGATATTATAAAATAGGAAATATTCAAAGGGAATGTGGTGGGGGAACGTAATGAGGGGAAAGGATAAATATAATTCAGAAAGAAAATGAAGAAGCGTGTATATAAGGGATAGGGAGTTGTGAGTGGGTAGGGATATGGGTAAAAATGAGAATTAACGTGTCATATACTTGTACAAATTCCCCAATGTTGAGTGTGATTATGAACTGTTTACAAAGTATGCCAATAAAGAATTCAATTTAAAAAAAGGCGATTCAACAAGTTTTGATGGCAGGAATAGAAAAAGCAGCTTTTTTTTTTTTTTTTTTGTACTAGGAATCAAATTCAGGACATTGAGTTGCCCTGCCACTGAGCTAAATCCCCAGTCCTGGAAAAAGTAGCTTTTAAGGACAGAGATTTCTAACAACTTATTTTAAATTTTTTTTTACTATAGTACTGCAAATAAAATTTAGAGCAATTTAATAATTTTCAAGGGAGTTTAGTCATTAATTTTATCCATTATTAGAAAATCTACAGATTAACATTGAAATTGATTATTTCATTTTCTTGATTTTTTTGGTCATGTTTGTTTTGTCATCATTTCCAAGAATGCCACCCTTACCCAAAATGATTATTATTTTTTTTTTGAGTAGGAAAATTTTATTGAGAGAGAAAGCTTCTGCCTTAAGAGAGAGACAGAAGGGGGGCCTGGAAAGTGGGTAACCCCCAACCAAAATGATTATTAATGTGAGGCATTGTTTTTTCTTGAGACGGACTTGTTATAGAAAGAAATTTCTTGGTTCTAAATTCTGCTGAGTAACTTTAGAAATCACCAAGGCTCTGTGGAGCACATTTTTGGAATCTAATGGACTGAATATTTTCTGAGTGTTTTTCTAGATTCAAAATACTCTAGTGTATGGCAGATAAATGCTGCTCTTTGGTAACTCACTTCTTATCTAAAAGAACTGTCATTTTTCAGGGTGTCATTAGGTCAATACATTTGATATACCAATTTTCATAATTTTAATATGATGTTAGCATGCTCAGTGTCATTTTTCTCCAAGCCTATTAAGATTCCATTGTTGTTTCCAATATTCAATGATCTATGTCTAAGCCAAGTCACAGTGCTACAAAAGTAAACATATGAAGAGCATTTATGACATGGAAGTATCTGGAATACTCTCCCAGCATCTCTACATAATGAGCATTATCATGATTATTCTTACAAATGAGGCAGAGAGACACAGAGAGGTAAAACTACATTGCAGGTCACGTAATGCACTCGTGAAGAAGTCATGATCCCAGAGTTCACAGTGTCTTATCTCATTCCCCCACACCGCAGTATCCCCGTCATAATCTGTCTGGTTTCTCTTCTTACCCGACAAATTTTAAACTCTCCACACAGTTTCTAGAGTGGTTTTCTGACGATGTAAATAAGATCTTGTTGTTTCCCAGCTTAAAATCAGCCAGTGACTTTCCATGTGTACAGAATAAAACCTGTGTATTTTCTGTTGGGCCTAAAAACCCAAAATTTCTTTGCTATCTCAGTCTTTTCAAACCATAATATAAACTTCATGGGAGTAGGGATTTTATTGGTCTTGTCTATTGCTGTCTCTCTAGCACAATAACAAGACCTACCTTATAGCAGTATTGACAGGATAAAGCCATTGCTATGTAGAGCACTCGTGCAGAAGGATGATAGATGGGGAGAGGAAACACTTGTTAACTGTGAGCCATCATTTTGTACTCAATTTTTTTCCTGAAAATGTTAAGCTAAAACATACCAAGATAAATCCATATTTACTAAGTCCTAGGCATTTACTTCTGTCTCAGAATTGTATTTACATTAGACTGAAAATCTTTTCTGCTTTATGTATACTTATACTGCCCAGAATTGCACAGAAATATTACTATTGGTGTGTGGATAGAAGGACTATCTTGATTTTAATCTTATCAACTGAGCAATTTACAAATTGAAGAACTAATATTTCCTTGGAGAAAATAAAAGCCCGACATGGTCACCTATTTTATTTTATTTTATTTTATTTTATTTTATTTTATTTTATTTTATTTTTTTTTGTACCATCTCCACATTATCAGAATATTCTGAACAGTTTGAGCTTCTTACTCTACTGACAGCTTCACATTACAGATGGGGTCTTTCTTTTCAATAACTGTTGCCTACTTCATTTGATTGATCTTGCCATTTATCTTGAATATTTAAAAGAAATGTTTTATTTTGCCAACATAAAAAAAAATACCAATTGCTAAATGTCTATACTACCCAAAGCAATAGACAGGCTGAATGCAATCTCTATCAAAATTCCTGGGGCATTCTTCATAAAAACAGAAACATCAATTCTAAAATTTTTATAGACCTACAAAAATCTCATAAGTTTCTGAAGCAAATTTAAAGGCTGAGGGTAGATCTTACTTAGCATGTGTGAGGTCCTCACTTTAACTTTTTTGAGAAAAAGTGGTATCATAAATCTTGATTTCAAGTTATATAGCTGTGCTGTAGTTATCAAAACGGTATGTAACTAATATAAAAGCAAATACATAGATCAGTGGAATAGAGAGCACAGAAATAAACTTGAACATATAATTGATTCATATTTGACAAGGTTACCAAGTGGACATAATAGGGAAAGATCAATGTTTTTAATTCAACAAGTGGTGATGGGAAAACTGAACATTTACATGCAAAAGAATGAGTTTGTTCCTTTGTCTTACACAGAGCACAAAAATAATCTAGGTAAAACACCTAAGTGTAAGATCCGAAATAGTAAAACTTGTGAGAGAAAACACAGGAGTGAATCATTTTGTCATTGGACATTGTGAGGATTAAAAAAAATTCACATCAAAGTCTAAGCTAGTAAAGCACGTGTACATAATTAGGACTAAATCAAATTAGCAAAGGAAACAATAAAAGATTAAAAGGCAGATTATGAATGAGAGATAATATTTGCCAACCCTATATTGGCATAAGAGATTACCATCCAAAATACAGAAAAAACTCTCACAACTCAACAGCTAAAAAATACATAATTCAGTGCAGAAACAGACAAATGTCATGAATTAACGTTTCTCCAAATACATAAAATAATCAAAAGTTATAGGAAAATGTGCTCAGTATTGTTAATCATAAGGAAATGAAATTCAAATTAAAGCTATCAGTTGACCCAGAAATCCCTCTTATAGGTCTATATCCAGAGGAGATGAATCCAGTAGTGTATGAAGACATGCACACTCCTATATGGATTCACTATCAAAGTGTCTTCCTATCAGTAGATATGTGAATAAAGAAATTGCAATATATATACATATAATCACATAAAAGTACCTGTATGCATGTGTGTTTTATACTGGATTATATTCCTATATGTATAAAGAACATTCAGTAATAAGTAGGAGATCCTGTCATTTATAACATATGAAAATGAAATAAGTAAAGAAAATACTTTTTGACTTCACATATGTAATTAAAAATGTTTAATATATAGAAATAGTTAATAAACCAATGGTTCCTACAGTGTGGGAGAGAAAAAGAGAGATGTAAGTCACAGAAAGCAAAGTTACGAAAATTTAAGATGAATAATTCTAGAGATCCCATGTACACAATATGACTATAATTGATAATATTGTATGAAAACTTTTAATGAAAGAGTAGGTTTTAAGTGCTTTTGCTACCAAAAGGAAGGGTGTGACCACTCTGAGATGGCAGATAATGTTAATTTCTTGAATAAAGTAAAATTTTACTATGTGTAAGTAAATGTAAATACCACACTGAACACCTTAAATATATGCAATGGAAAGAAACATAAATCCCCAGAACAGATGTAACTGTCACTTCAACCAGATTTTTACATGTTTTATTACATTAAAAAAATTCTGCACAGACCTTGAATAAATAGGGCAAGATTCTATTTTCATTCCGTACTGGTTTTCTAATGTGAATTTTCCTACTTTGACCCCAAATTCCTTTTTTCTTCCCCTATAATAGGAAATAAAATAGTTATCAGCCAATGGAAAGAGTCAAGAATCACAATACATCGGAGAATCCTTGAGTCTTTACCAGTGCATCGCCTTTAAACTTCTTTGGGTTGGTCATCTTTTGCTGTTGATCAAATTACATGATAATTTAATGGCTTAAAACATAATTTAGAATTTTTGATGACACACTAGTCTACTTTGATAGTTCTTTTCTGATTTACCTTGACTCATGCTTTTAACTGAAAGTTTGGGTGGCAGGAAGGTCTGAACTGGCATTGACTACATGCAGAGCAGCTGGTGCAGATTCTTGGTTAGACCACCTGGTCTTCCTCTGGAGAGTTTTTGATCCTCCAGCTTGTGAGAGCACTTTGCTTATATAATGATCTCAAGGAAAAATCAGAGGCTGGCATCTTTGAAAGCCTACTTTTAGCCACTGTATCATTTTTGCTGCAGGCTATTGATCTGGATAACAGGGAAAGCCAAAGGCAACATGATCATGAATTTCAAGTTATATTACAAAGCTATAGGGCTTAAAAATGGCATGGTACTGCACAAAAACAGAGAAGTGGATCAATGAAACGAAGAACACAGAAACCTTTCCAGACACATTCAGCCACCTGACCTTTGACCATGAGGCCAATATACTCTGGATGAAAGATTGCTTCCTCAGTACAGGTTTTGGGAAAACTGGATATATACATGCAGAAGATTAAAGACAAATATCTCTCACCAGGTACTAAATTAAAAGCAAAATGAACCAAAGATCTAAACAGTAAAATGGAAATTATCTGCTGGAAGATAAAATAGGCAAAACTATTAAAATCATGGTCATGCACAGGATTTTCTGAACACAATCCAACTACACAAGAAATAATACCAAGAATAAAGAAATGGAACTAGTTCAAATAAATAAGCTCTTTTAGAGCAGGGGATACAACCAAAAAAGGTGGAAAATTAACCCAATAGAACAGGAAAATATTTGCCATGTATGCATTGGACAGAGAAATAATATTTAAAATATTAAATGAACTAAAATATTTAGATTTTCCAAAATAAAAGACTCAATCAAAATATGGGCCAGTGAAATAAAGACAATTATTAGAAGTAAAGTAGCCCATAAATGCATAAAAAGTTTAACATCAGTGGTCACTAGAGAAATGTAAATTAAAATAACTCTGGTTGATAATTTATAATAACTAAATTTTGGAAGCAGTGTATATGTCCATGTACAGGTGGAAGGGTGAATAAAATATGGCTTTGCACTTGGGATGCAGAGAAGAGGATTGCTGAGTTCGCGGTGGCTTGCCTGGGCACCATAGTGAGCTCAGGGCCAGCCTGAACTACAACGCGAGACCCTGTCTCAAAAAGCAAAAAAAAAAAAAAAAAAAGACTTTTATACATAATGGAGTACTACTCTGCAATAAAGAAGCATAAATATGAGTCATCTGTAGGAAAATGGGTACACCTTGAGGTCATGTAAAGTGAAGAAACATCTGCCACATAAACTTAAATATGCTATTTCTCTTGTCCAGGAAACTCAAAATGTAAATAAAGAGCCAAATGAAAAATAGTTGATCGAAGTATAGAGATAGATCTCTCTCAACTGGGAAAGGGACCAAGAGATGGGGGAAGAAAAAGTGGATATTTCATAATGGAGCAGTGTTCTGTACATGTACCTACAATGAAATCAGTAACTGTGTAATGAAAACATAGTATTTAAAATATGTAATGTGGTTCTGTATTATGACATTTGCTCCTGTAAGACTTTCTGCCTGAGAAAAGTTTTCTCAGAGAGCTTCCCAGCTCATCTGCTGTCTCGCTGTCTTTACACCACTGCTCACAGTTTTGTTCAGTAAATGCAACACAAAATATCCCGCCATGTCATCACTGTGCATCACGATTTACTGAGGCTTCTTTAACTTCCCATCAATGTCTTGAGATTTTCACTGTGTAGGTTTCACACAGTTTTGATCCAACACACCACTAGGTATTTCATACTACTGATGCAATTTTTAATGGTTGTCAATATGCAGTGATTCATATTGACCTGCTATCTATTGGTGTAGAGAAGACGCTGGAGAAAATTCAACATAAATTCTTTAGAAAAGTTAGCATAAGAAAAGTAGAAATTTCTTTTTTAATTGAATTCTTTATTGGTACATGTTATATACAGCTCACAATCACATTTAATATTGGGGAATTTGTACCAGTATATGACACGAGTTAATTATCATTTTACCCGTATTCCTACCCACCCTAGAACTACCACCCCCTATATACATGTGCTTTCCTTTTCCTTTCAAATCATATTTATGCTTTCCCCTCATTACTTTCCCCTACCAAATTCCCTTTGAATATTTCCTATTTCACAAAATCTATCACACATTCTATAAGAAATTTCTTATTGTTATAAATCACCTTGACAACACTGCTGGCACTGGTAATGCACTTAATGATAGAAGAATGAATTCTCCTTAGCATCAGAAAGTAGATTATTCAACAATGTGTGTGTGTGTGTGTGTGTGTGTGTGTGCGCGCGTGTAGCCAGTAGAGGAAGACAACACAAAAATATAAAATGCAGCCAGATTGGAAAGGAAGGTGTAAAACTGTCTTTATTCCTAAATGATACATAGTTTGTGTAGGAAATCCAATAGAATCTTCTTAAAATACCACTGAACCTGACAAATGAGTGAGAAGATTGCAGAATAGAAGAGCAATTGTATCATTACCAAAGATGTGCAAGGCATGGACACTAAAAGCTATAAAACATTGGTGAGAAATTATGAACAACTGACAAATAAATTTAATAATACTTTTTAATATCACATTAAAATATTAAAAAATGACAAATCCTTGCTTTGCTGAGATTAGTCAAACCCCATTAGTATGCACATAACAGCTTTTAGATGTCTTTGGACCCCTTATAATAAGGTTTTGTTTAGAATATCTGTATTTATATTTATGAATAATATTAGCTTTTATTGTTCTTTTAAAATACTTTTGTATGATTTTGAGTAATGTTGGGATCACAAAGTGAACAGGATATTATTAGTTTCTCTCCAATTTTCTGGAAGAATTTGAATATAATTGGTTTTATTTTTTTTTTCTTTGAAGCTTTGGAAGGATTCATTATTTAATCCATTTGGACTAGGATATTCTTTGTTAGAGGGTCTACCTATCATCTATCTATCATCTATCTATCTATCTATCTATCTATCTATCTATCTATCTATCTATCTATCTATCTATCTATCATCTATCTATCTATCATCTATCTATCTATTTAGTATATGTGCTGCCGAAGAGAGCACAATCATCTATTTATCTCCTATGTTATGAGACAGAGTCTCACTATGCGGGTCATCCCACCCTTCAACTCATTAAGCAGCACAGACAGACCTTGAACTCAATGCAATGCTCCTGCCTCAGCCTCCTGAATGCTGAGATTATAGTTGTGTGCCACCATGCCCAGATGTCAGATGATTTTAAAGACCAAATAGAATTCTTTCAATAGAAATAGGTGTAGTCATATTATCTATTTCTTGTTTAGGGAGGTTTAACAGTTCATATTTTTCAAAAAATTTTGTTTCAGGGCCGGAGATTTAGCTCAGTGGTTCCTGCACCTGCCTTGCAAGCGCAAGGCCCCCTGAGTTCGATCCGGCAACCACATACAATGCTGGGCGTGGTGACTCACGCCCACCAGCAATTAATACCACATACCACAGTGCCGGGCATGGTGGCTCGCGCCTGTAATCCCAGCACTCGGGAGGCAGAGACAGGAGGATTGCTGAGTTCAAGGCTTGCCTGGGCTACATAGTGAGCTCAGAGCCAGCCTGATCTACAAAGCGAGACCCTGTCTCAAAAAAAAAAAGTTTCATCTAAATTGTCAAATTAATTAGCAAAATATTGTTCTTAATACCCCACATTATTTTTTACTAACCTGTATTGATGATGCTTCTTTCATTATTTTTAGTGGTGATTTTTATCTTCTCTATTTTTGTCTTTTCAATCTGGATAACATATATTAGTTTAATATCAGCAAAGAAGGTTGGGGGTTAATTAAATTTCTATAGAATTTTTCAGTTTTTTTATTATATTTGTTTTTGTTTTGTTCTTTACTATGTTCTTTGCTTAACTTTTTTCATTCAGACATTGAAATTTTCACATCTAGCATTTCAATTTAGCTCTCTTAAATATTTCATGACTAATGTTTTGAGTTCTCAGAATTCATTTACATTAACCATTTTGATGTATCTGTAAATTCTAACATGTACGACCCTTTTAACTGTTTTCAAGTAATATTTCTTTTCACTGCAGGTTATGTTTCTGCTTGTTTGTACATGTGTTGAATTTTCATCGGAAACAAGACACTGAGTTATACTGAGTGCTGACATTCAGATCTAAGTATGTGTAAGCTTAATTCTTAGCTGATGTTACATTACTTAGAAATATAGTCATGCATTGCTTTGCCATAGATTCTGAGATATGCAGTTTTTGGCTAAATCATCTTTGTACGAATGTCTTGGGGATATCACACAAACTCAAATGGCCAAATGGTCACTAAGTGAGGTAATTGCTTGGGACAACTGTTGAATCTGGAGTCTGCTGTTACAGACATGTGGAGATATCCTTGCATGACACACAAGCAGTTTGCTCCTCCAGGGCTTACCTTTGGTAATGTGAGTGTATGGCTTAGAAAGGGGACAATTGTTTTCTATCACTCTTTACGAAAAAAAAAAACCTTCTTCCTTTGTGCTCTATCTTAAGTTTCAGAATTTATGAGCTTCTGTAATGCAGTTTGTGGGTGCAGGTATGACTCCCTGTTATGTGAGTGCTGCCGGATACTGTCTTTCTAGTCTTTTCAATTGGTTCTTTTCCTAGCTGTATGCATTGAGCAGAACTCAGAAGGAAACTGCTGATCACTACTCACTGGGAATATCTGGAGTTTTCTTTCTGCAGTATTACCTTGGCCTGTAATTTGTCTTGAAACTCTAACAGCTGGGATTCTCTAGAGCTTCAGTACTGTCTGTTCCACATAGGGGATTCCACTGGACTTCACCTGGGCTTTGCTTTGCTGGGCTGCTGTCTGGAAATATTCTTAAGACAGAGGCTGCAGATGTGCTGTGTCTTTAAAATGTTGTATTGTATATTTTGTGCAGGCATATTTTGTTTAATTTCTGGTAGAAGTACATATCTGTCTCCTATTATTCCATTTTGTTTGAAAACAAAAATTCTTATATGTTTTTTACTATAACTTTTTATTTGTTTTATTTCATTAGGGTCAGATAGCCCAATAAGTTATGGTTTACATACTTGCTAAGAATTCCTGTTGCCTCAGCTACATATGGTTAAGTTTTGAGTTAAATGTCCATGAATACACTTACATAGAAGTTACATTTTCATTTTCAGTGTATTAGGTTTCTTAATAAAGATACAGAACTCGGCTACTTTCCTGATGTGATCAAATCAAGAATAACCTGTATTTATAAAAATCAACTGGGAAAGAAAATAATGAGAAGTAAAAGTTCTCTTTCATTGTTTTTTTAAAAAATTTGAATCTTTATTGGTACATGATACAAACATATCATGATTATACTCAGCATAGAGAACTTGTACCAGCATATGAGTTGACCAATTCTCATTTCTCCCCTACCCCACCAACCCTACAACACCCTACCTCTATAAGCACGAGCTTTGTTTCCCCTTTTTACCATCAAATATTTTTCTTTCCCCTCATTACTTACCCATAAACCCTATTTCTCTTTGAATATTTACTATTTCACAATATCTATCATGCATTCTAGAACTCATTTACATCCTGTTTCTCATATCAGAGAAAAGATGTGAGATTTACACATCTGTGATTTATTTATTTCACTTATAAGTATTTCCATAAGGTATGTCCATTTGAGTATAAATGACTCAAACACATCATTTTTTATGGCAGAGTAATTCTCCATTTTATAGAAAAAAACACCTGCATCTTCTTTATCCAGTCTAGAGATAATGGGCATTTGGGTTGTTTTCAAGATTGAGCTATCACAAACTGAGCTGCTATAAACATGGATGCACATATGTTGCTGTGATATGAATCTTCTAACTCTTTTGTGTATATCCCCAGCAGAGGAATAGCAGGGTCAAATGGGACCTCTAATCCTAGTTTTCTGAGGAATCTCCACATATATAACCAGGCCCTCTTCCAAAGCTAAATAGTACTTTTTAAAAGAGTTTTATGCATCTTCTAGAAGATATCTGCATCTTTTAATCTATTTGTATTACCTTTATTTACTTAGTTTATTTGAGTAGAATACCATGTCTATATGTACTTTTTATGGATGTATATATAGTTGGGAATGTGACAGAGTTTGTATTCATTATTAATCATTTTTTAAATTTTGTTGACAGTTTCTTAAATACAAGATTAGAATTTTCTCATTCCCTTCACAATGTTGAATAGATCCAGATCTTGGATTTATGTTAAAATTAGTTATGAGGAAAACATTTTGGGAATAGGCTCAAGGGATATAGGTTTGGTTTCAGGTTCCAATAAATATACTCTGGACCTGTGTGCAAGTAATTTTAGTCTTTGCAAGACTCATTTTCTCATCTCTGATCACATTCAAATTAATTAGATTATGTGAGAATTAATCCCAACTGTAAAGTTTTCTATGTGTATTTAAAACCTTTCTTTGGGGGATTACTAGTATGCAGAAGTGCTTTGCTCACAGCCTTGCTTATCACTGGTGATAATCTGATGATATGAAAGTTGCCTGGTCCTCCGTATTTCCCTCTTATAGGTGTATGTTTGACATTACCTTCAAGTGATCTGTACATGTTATTGCAGAGAAACTCTTAAAAAGAAAGAAAATGCGGGCCGGAGATTTAGCTCAGTGGTTCAGGTACCTGCCTTGCAAGTGTAAGGTTCTGAGTTCGATTCCAGCAACCACATAAAATGCTGGATGTGGTGACTCACGCCCACCAGCAATCAATACCACATACCACAGTGCCGGGAGTGGTGGCTCACTCCTGTAATTCCAGCACTTGGGAGGCAGAGACAGGAGGATTACTGAGTTTGAGGCTTGCCTGGGCTACATAGTGAGCTCAGGGCCAGCCTGAACTACAAAGCGAGACCCTGTCTCAAAAAAAAAAAAAAAAAAAAAAAAAAAAAAAAAAAAAAAAAAAAAAAAAAAAAAAAAAAAAGAAAAGAAAAGAAAATGCTAACAGAAGTTGTGATTTTTTATTAGTCAGACATACCTTTTATTGTACATTATATGTTCGATGATCATTCTATGAAAAGCATACAGTACTTAGTATTTTTGTGTTAAAATGTTAATTTGTTAAGTAGAAACATTATTTCTATTTCTCAAATTTGTATTTAAAACATAAAATGTGTATATATTTGTGGAGCACCAAATGATAATTCAGTACTTGTAAATATTTGTTTTTCTCTTACTTTTCCTTTCTTTCTTTCTTTCTTTCTTTCTTTCTTTCTTTCTTTCTTTCTTTCTTTCTTTCTTTCTTTCTTTCTTTCTTTCTTTCTTTCTTTCTTTCTCTTTCCTTTCTCTTTCTTTCCCTTTCTTTCTTTCTTTCTTTCTTTCTTTCTTTCTTTCTTTCTTTCTTTCTTTCTTTCTTCCTTCCTTCCTTCCTTCCTTCCTTCCTTCCTTCCTTCCTTCCTTCCTTCCTTCCTTCCTTCCTTTCTTTTCTTTCGAGATAGGGTCTCAACTTTGTAGTCCAAGCTGCCCTGGAAGTGACTATGCAGCTCAGACTCTCCTCAGAATTACAGCCCTGATCTTGCTCTAACTCCTTGGTGCTGGCTTGTGTTACCACACTAAGCATCAACACATGTAAATATTTCACAATGTTCCAATCATCGTGTACACATCTACTGTTCAAATATTAACCATTTCTTTGTAGCTAAAATATTTACTATCCTTCCTTTAACATTTTTTGAAATATATAATACTTATCTATAGTCACTTTATTCAGCAACAGTAACTATATTTCTACTTTGATACTATATTTCTACTTTGATAACTCCATTTTAAACTATATTTCCACTTTGATAGCTCCATTTAAGATGATTTACTTAATTTTTTAAAAATAATGAGCATAATAGAATGTGAGTGGGCTGTTCCTCTCATAACTTATGAGTCTCTGGAGTGTATTTGTCAGAAATATTAAACCCAGTGTTTGATATTTCAATTAAAGGGCAGAGACTGGCACCAGCCAGGGCTATATTTTGCTTTTGTTTTCTTTCTACTTATATGCACAAATACATATGGTAGGCTGAGATAATGGAGCTCTTTTCAATTTAAGCTGCCTGTCGTTAGACATATGAAAGAAAACCCCTCCATATAATTTGCCTTTTTAAATGGCATTTACATGGCTAGGCATGGTTTGATTTGCTTTGGTGCCATAAATATTTTGTCTTCGGGACCAAAAACACTTCATAGTCAAAATTAAAGACTGTATGCACAGCTGATTTTTCACTGCAATTCAGGCAGCTGCAGAATTTGGATGACCCATCACAAATTAGTGATGCTCTATCTTACATCTAACTTAACACTTTAAAAAATGTCCCTTTCTTCCACATGAAAGAGATGTGAAAACAACAGTAAACAGAGTATATGTCTAATGGCAAAACTTCATATTAAGGAAATATATAAAATATTTTGAGGTTCATTGAAATTGATACCTATCCATGCATTATTGGGTCAGAGTTCATCTTCTTTAATCCTAGGATTCTAAATTATTGTGTAACACTAGATGTTTTCCTGTTGTTATAAAAATGAAATATAAGCTATAAAAGTGTTGATTAGGATATAATAGGAGGAAATAAAACTTCATTTAAAATTGCACAAGCCTGGGAGTATAATTTAATAACAGAGCACTTGCCTATCCTGTACAAAGCCTTGAATTGTGTTCCTATCACTACAAAAAAATAAAAATACAAATAAATAAATTTGCATGGGGAAAGATTAAATCTGAGGTGAAAAATGGTAAATGAACTTAAGTATGATTCTTAAAGTGAACTTTTGCATTCTTTCACATGTTCCATGATATTTGTTAGTCCATGTTTGCAGTATATAAGGATAGCATTCATCGAGGGGGAAGTTGGCACATGTATGTAACAAATCTTAATTCTTTTTTTCCATGCCTTTATCCTTTGTCTCTTGGTCTCCCTCCATTTTGCAAGTGTATTAATTACTTAAAGAAACCTCACATATTTTACACTTTTAATAGTTCCCTAGTGTTATCATTCATCCCATTTTATAGGCAAATGCAACAGAGTTTTCAGGATGGGGGAAAGGCCTAGATTTTTAAGCCAGTCTTGCTGGAGGTCACATAGGGACACTTAACTCCAGTATGAGTTAGTGCCCTCTATGTACAGCCTTCTGCGGCCCAACTCCACCTGGCAACCAGAGACTAGGCCTCACTTGGGCTCCGACATTTGCCTCCTACTCTCTGATCAACCATCTTCCTGTGGACTCAGCACTGCCTGTGGGGGTCACAGTGCTCCTCCTCACCTCCTTTGCACCTTCTTCCTGGGAAAGCGTGGAGGTCTTGAGGTCAAGGAAATGTAGACATATTTAAATGGTAATTAACAGAATTGGAGCCCACAATGTAATAATTTGGTTATTATTTTTTGAGGGAGAAAATGAATGTGTTAGATACCCTCAGATATATCTACCATTTCTAGCTGGCACTTCCTTCCTTCCTTCCTTCCTTCCTTCCTTCCTTCCTTCCTTCCTTCCTTCCTTCCTTCCTTCCTTCCTTCCTTTCTTTCTTTCTTTCTTTCTTTCTTTCTTTCTTTCTTTCTTTCTTTCTTTCTTTCTTTCTTTTTTTCTTTCTTTCTCTCTCTCTTTCTCTCTCTTCTTTCTTTCTTTCTTTCTTTCTTTCTTTCTTTCTTTCT
>PVIC010009754.1:0-44893 GCA_004025085.1 Thryonomys swinderianus
GTACTGGGGGCTGGGATTACAGGCATGTGCCAGCACAAGAATATGGATCTATAAAAGATAAATAATTCTGAAAGGACATTCTAAAAATGTTAACAGTAATGTTCCTTGAGGACAGATGTTTGAGAAAATTTTGCTTTCTACTTTGTAATTTTTCAATACCCAAATGTGGTTTGGTATTTTAAAACTTATGACACATTATCCTAGTAGGAAAAATTCACATCATCTTTACATAATTTTTCAAGAATCTAGAATTTATACAACATTTTTTTCATTAGTTTGCAGTTATTAGCATATATGTATTTATAAAAGAGCAAATGACCTAACTCTCTGTACTGGTGCTATAATCTCTACTGATTATCAGCACCTCTCAGTCACACTGTACAATGCCTGTTGCTGAATTCCTTCTTCCTGTCTGGCACAGAGCCCATCATATAGCACGGCCCCACCCCACACCATCCAGAGTTATATCTTGCAAGGAACAAAGTGTCAGTTCAATTACATGGGAATACCATCAATTACCAATTACCAACTAACAAAACTTAGAATTTTTATTTCAATAAACAGCATTTGTTTTTCTCTAGGAGACAATAATCAGTGTATGTATAAATATGATATACTTGGGAAAGTTGCAATTGTTTAACGAGAAGTTCACAATATCTATTTAAGTCTTGAATGTCCCTAAATGGTGTCCTTTGTAAACTGGATGTAACTTTCTAAGACAGAGACTGGAGCTCATCAGCTTTTCTCAGTACAAAAACATCTGGCTTCCACAGGGAGAAAATAAAAAGCATACCAATAAAGAGGAAGGCTTCTGACAGGAGTCCGCTTACTTGGTCAGTCCCTCCCCTGCCTGCGCACAGTGCCCCGCAGGCCAGCTCAGGCCTAACACCCTCCTCACAGCTGTAAGTAATAAGATGCCAGAAAGCATGTGTCAACACTACTCTTGGAAATTATTCTCAGTTACTCATCTCAACCCAATCAGATTTGAGGAGCTGGCTTTGGAGATTAACTTGATTTCCAGGAATAATCTGCAGGAAGCCAATCCATTTGCCTTCTGGGACTTCTGAATAGCAATAAGGCATTATAGAAATTCTGGAGAAGACCATGAATTCAGGCCACAGTTTAAAAAATATATTAGCAGAAAATAAGACAAATGAGATGCCCTTGTTCAAATGATTCTTTCCTGCACAAACCAGATTCACTCCTGAAAAACTTTGTAAGAGAATTTTTCATAGTTCAGATCATGTCACACCTCAGGGTTTAAAGATCTTCCCTTCCTTACATATATTAATACATATTGCATGTTTAGCAACTGATGACAAGTGCACATTAACTGTGTCTGGAATAGGAATCAGGCCCATAAATTAAAAAGCTGTTAAGAAAGGAGGAGCAAAGCTTATATTAATAATTGGAACACTGATTTTTTTCTATTAATTTAAAATATACTGCTAAGACTCATGCTCAAAGAAAGATTAGAATCTTGAGAGTGAATTTGATAAAAACTACATCCAAAAATAGTCAACAGACTTCCACTCATTACTTCAGACTAAATTATTCAAATTTCATGTGAGGTATGTGGAAAAAAGTTGGATCCAAGTTTATCCAGTCCTGATGAATAGCTGTGGTAGAACCACTTTAAAAACAATTACTTCCAATTAATAGCCCCTTGATAATTATCTCGGCCCTCTGATATCAATGAGATGTCTGTGGACTCCTCTCTCCTCTGGTGCATTATGTTGTTATGACCTATGAAAACCAGGCTGGTTTGGTGGTGGGATCGACGGGGCAAGAAGTACAACTCAGTGCGACCGAGGTGGAACTGTATTACGCTTTGGCATCACGAAGTCAAAGCGCACCACTGCTCAGTCTCAGAGACCAGTACTGTTACTGTTGGGTTTACTACAGCAGTTTTAACTTTACTGTCTTGACAATTTGATATCCCACAAAGCACGACTTGGCTTAGTTAAGGGCAGATTAGTCAGCAGCACATTTCAGATGGAGAATTATTGCAAAACTCCCTGGTGGAGGACGATTTGGCTGAGGTTTCAAGCTTTCTATGAAACATGATTGAAGAATACACAACGTGGGTATTTAAAAAAAATCCTCAGAAAACCCTTGAGTAGAAATAAATTTCTATAAACTCCAATATTAAATTCACACTTATCTAAAATCATTTGTATATTTTTCCCAACCAAATTTAAGGACAGAAGAAAAATCAACATCGGTATCAATATGGGTCAAGACTATTGGATTTACCTTCGGAATAGAGAATTTAAAATCTATCACAGTTATGTATCCTTTTTCATATATAAAAGTTTAACTCAGCCAATTATATTCAGTCCATATGAAAGTCCTATGGATTTTACTTTCATAATTTATCTCAGAATCCAATCACTTCTCACTGCCTCCACAGTTCCCATGTTGGTCAAGCCATCTTGTCTCATCTGGATTTGTCAAACAACCTCCCTGTCTCTGCATTTAACCTTGTCCCCCCCTCCCCTGACTGTCAGTAGTCAGCCCTATCCTTAAACCCCAGTCAGATCATACCCCTCCTGACTCTGTACCACTCCTGCCCCCATTTTCTCCAGAATAAAAAACAAAGTCCTGCCGGGTGTGGTGGCTCACACTTGTAATCCCAGCACTCGGGAGGCAGAGACAGGAGGATTGCTGAGTTCGAGGCTTGCCTGGGCTACATAGTGAGCTCAGGGCCAGCCTAGACTATAAAGCGAGACCCTGTCTCAACCCCCCAAAAAACAAAGTCCTTGCTGAGATCTCCAAGACCACCTAGGATCTGGCCCCCATCTACCCAACTTTCCCTCCTCTCTTCCTTCCCCTCTCTCACCTCTACTCCTGCTGTACTTGTGTCTAGAATACTCCCTCAATGGCCCACATGTCAATGGTTTAGTTCCTGACTAGCACTCCAGGGAAGTGACAGAAACATTAATAGGAAGGTGCAGCAGGAAATCTTTTTAGATTACTACAGGTGTGTCTTTGAGGGGGGGATCTTTGGATCCGAAATCCCTCGACTTCCTGTTTTTTGTTCATTCCTGGCCATTAAGTAAACAGGCTGCTTCTTCCCCACACACTCCCACCATGATGTTCTTTCCCACAAGGCCTAGAACAATGGGGTCAATTTACCATGAACCAAAACGTCCAAAACTGAAGTCAGAAACAACCCTATGTCTTAAAGTTTATTATCTCAAATGTTTTTGTTATAGTGATAGAAAGCTTATTCACACAACTCCTCCCCTTGTTGGCACCTTCCCTTGAATATGCCAAGCAAAATCCTCCCCAAGTCTGCCCCATCTTCCCTGATAAACACCTACACTGCTTATTCCTCACCCTTTCTATCTTTACTCAAATGTTCCCTTTTAGTGAAACCAACCCTGACTACCCTATTTAAAACTGAAATGTGGGGCCAGAGATTTAGCTCAGTGGTTCCCGTGCCTGCCTGGCAAGCACAAGGTCACTGGTTCAATCCCCAGTAACCACATAAAATAATACTGGGCGTGGTGATTCACACCCACCAGCAATCAGTAACACATACCACAAATGCCAGCCTTGGTGGCTCAAGCCTATAATCCCAGCACTCGGGAGGCAGAGGCAGGAGGATTGCTGAGTTCGAGGCTTGCCTGGGCTACATAGTGAACTCAGAGCCAGCCTAATCTACAAAGTGAGACCCTGTCTCAAAAAAAAAAAAAAAAAAAAAAAACTGAAATCTTCTTTTTCCATCGCTCAGTCCACATTGTACTCTGCATTGTTGATCTATGGTACTTGTCATGGTAATACCGACTGTGAAATTATCTTTTATATTTATTGTTGGGCTGCTCTGTCAGAATTTTAACTCTATGAGGCCATTAGGCATTTTTTCCTTTGGTTATTGATGAATTCTCAGCACCTACAAGAATGTCTGAAACAAGGTGGGCACTCTTGTGGAAAAAACAAAATTTTAGATGATTACATGTGATATGCAGCACCTGTTCTAATAAAAGTTTAAGGAGAATGGATGCCAAGTTCTTAGAGCTGCAAGAGTGTCATCATAGAACCCATTAGCCTCAAAGCAATTTCCTGTACTACCAATACTAAATGAGGAATTGGGGCATAATCTGAGGAAGAAGCAAGTAAAGAATGAGTACAGAATGGTCACCTCTGATCTTTTCCTTACCCCAGTTTTCATCTTTATGTCATGGAGTGTTTTATCTCAGAATGAAACACTTATTTCATAATAAAGTTGATAGAGAACATAGGATTTATTTTTAAATTATGGTATTCTCAAGCTTTTTCTTACAGACAGCACCAAATTAACCTGGGACAAATCTACAGAGAGATAAGGCAGAAAAATTTCGGATGGACAACATTGTTACTGTTATATAGATTTCAGAACAGTGGGGACGCAGATTCATCCTCCAGGATAAGACAGGGAGGATCATTCATGGGCCTCGTTACTAGGGACTCTCTACCTATCTGTGGCTTACAGTAACCGACCCCAATATTTCCCAGGTCTAACATTTACAGTTCAAAGAAGTAATAATCTTAATAAATGCTACCTTCATTTTTTCCTGCATTTACAGTGATACTGTGTACAGATGGAATGCAGGCCAGAGCCAAAGTCCTCATGTTATTTGTAAATTTCTTAAATGTAGGCAACTGTTTTACTGAGAAACAGCTGGTCTACACAAGTCTTGTCCATGGCAATAATTCATGCCCACATAGGGCTTTGCTAAATGTGAAAGCCACTGCCAGAGCTCCTTGGACCCAGGTAGAGAGCAGGCTTCTGTAGAGTAGACCCCTGCCCACCAGCGCTTCTCCCAAGGGATTCTGTATCTCAGGTTACACCCATGCTATCGCATAAACAGAGGAGGAGCTCGTGAGACCACCAACTTCTAGGGGCCTCTTCTGTGCTCCTGCCACCACCTCCCCAATCTTCCCAAACCGCTCTCTCCTCTCCTACTGAGAATCGCAGCTGCCCTGTCCACACTGGGCCATAATCTGGGCATCAAGACACGCAGCAGCAGAAGAGAGGAGACTCAGGGACCACTGGAGATCATGAGCTCCTGTTCTTCCTGGGTTAAACAGTTAGTTGCAGTTGACCCGAGAATTCAAACACATTTTGAAACATGCATTCCCTGACTAAACCACACATTGCAGAAAAGCTGTTAGAACCAAACTTTGGGATACATTGGAGAAGGAAATTCTGATGCACATAAAAGTACAAATCAATTGTTGAAAACAATATGGCACAATTTCCCTGGATATAGAGACAATTAAATTGGTTCTTTCATGGGTATGTTTTTCTTCAGTGCTGGGGATCAAACCCAGGGCGCGAGGTGTGCTAGGTAACAAGCACTCTACCGTGGAGCTATAGCCTCAGCGCCACTCTTCCAGAAATCCGGCTGGAGAAACCCACAATTGGGTGTCAATTCACAATAGCGCTGCCTCCTTCCAGCAGACGGTTCCACCCCAGCACTGAGCTCGCCGTCAGAGCCGGCTGCTTCTGGGCTTGAACGACAGCTCTCCCTCCTCACGACCATACCCCATCCCACCCACTTCATCACTTTTTTAACTGAACTTGATCTTCATAAAAAATAAAAATAAAAATAAAACACACTGGACTAACCAACCCAGCATCTTTAATTCCTTTGGCATAAAAACTAGGAGTGCAGTTTTTCAAATTCATCTGTGGTTGTCACAGCCTCACACACATCTTTAAATTTTCAGAGCACTTTAGAAGCAGATTTTCAGTAAAAAGGAATACTGGTTGCTGAGGGTTTTTCCTTCAGTATGCATTTTCATTTAAAATACAACTTATCGTTCCTTTGGGCAGTAAACAGTGAGTGAAATTAAAAACTAAAGTTGAAAAGTAATGAATTCACATTTTTCCCTTGGATTGTGCTCTTAATTCACAGTCGATTATTTTACTAGCTGAACAGATGACTAAATAAAATCTGTTAATAAATGCAGCTAGAGTGTGTTCAAGAAAAGCAACACAAATTAGAATAAATTTATCTGCTCATCATAAATGTAATTCTCTACAATAAGGGACTTGGTGTTGTACATGAAGACCAGTTAATAGGAACACAAGGGGACTTATCTCCTCCTCTGATACTGAGGCGCTCGTGAGGACAGAGGTCTTACAGGAGAACTGGGGTGACCTGTGATAAACCAGTGCAGGATGACCTCACAGTAACAGCAAGGCCAGGGCCGCAGCGGCGCTCAGCGGTAGGACACAGGCTTAGCATGGACAAGGCCCTGGGCTCCACTCCCAGCACGGAAGGAGGAGAGAGGAAGGAGGAGGAGCAGGAGCAGCAGCAGCAGCATGGCCGCAGGTGCTCCAGGCGCGTACGCCTTCTTGCCTTTGGACCGTGAGCTGCTCAGGCAGCTGCTTCTTCCAAAAGCCAGATAAAGGCAGGGAACCAGGGCTACTCAGTCCCATATTCCAGGCAGCTGATCTATTCATCCCCAGCCACATGCGAGGGGTTCCATAAATGTTTATTCAATTAATATAATTAAGTGAAGGTAACATCGCAATGAGTCCAGCCTGTAAAGATGGAAAAGAAGATCTCTACAGCCATGTTGGAAATGATTGCTACCCCACATCCACAGTTCTTTATATGGAGGGGGAACAACAATCACAGCCCAACAGCCAGGCTGGTGGTACACATCTGTGACCAGCACCCGGGAGGCCCCGGCAGGAGGATCACTGCCAGTTCCAGGCTGGCCTGGGCTATGCAGTGAGTTCAAGGCCAGCCTGAAATACACAGTGAGACCTCGCCTGAGAGAGCTAACAAAACAAGTTACTGAGCTCTTCCTAGGTAAAAGACTCTGTAACAGAATTTGCTTTACACATATTATTTCATTCCAACCACAGAAAATCCTGTGAGGAGGATTTACCCCCTTCACAGATAAGGAGAACAAGCCACAAATTATGAAACTAAGTCAAAGCCTCAGATTATATCCAAGCGATCAACAGAGTTGGGCCGTCAGGCTGTTTTCACTACTTTGTGCTTGTCAACTAACTGATTTCTATTCCAACCAAAATAATCACAACAACAAAATACATTTTTGCTAGGGTCACAGGTGAACTGTACATCAGTTTAAGAAATATTTTTAAATCTCTATTTGTGACCATATTGTTCCCAATGAGCTTTTGTGATGCAGTTTTTTGGCTCTACAATAGCAATAACTTGTCCCAATTCTATTTCTACACAAAAGAAATCCCTAGATAATTAAGTATGAAAAGAATTATTGATAGTTCCTGAATCTTCTGGAAGCCTGGAGGATCCGGCTGGAATTTCAACAGGTCAGCTGCATACTGTCAGGAGAAAAGGTCCACAAAATGTTAAGTCCAAACTAGCAGAAGGACCACAGCACTGCCCCCCCCCCCCAGCTCGTACCAGCACAGGCACTAAACACCAGCACTGCCACCACCGACGCACAGGGCAGCAGCGGCCCCAGCACTCTCTGCCACGCCTCTTCTGCACTCGGACACCCTTCCCTGGGACTTGTGCCTCCGGTCCCAGGTCTCATTCGGGTGCACTGCTTGGGCGGAAGCGAAGGTGCATGCAGAACTCCAGCTGTGATGCAGGAGATGGGGCTTCTCAGTTACAAGATCCCAGGACAGTGCCAAATAATTCTCAGGACCCCATGTGTGGGATTCTCGAGGGCTCCTACAAGGTGTAGATGGCATAAAAGAGACAAGATGCAGTGAAGAGCCCGCTGTTCGGACTTCCCACTGTAGCCACCTGTGTTTCCCAGAGGCAGCGTGTACTTCTATTTTGCTTTTGTCTTCTTTTCCGCTTGTTCTGCCCAAGTTTGCTCTGCAGAGCCGGTTTCTCCTGTACCCACTCACCTCTCACTTTTCAGATAAACATTTGGCATCGTTTTTGGCTCATCTCACTAATTCTTTGTTCAAGGCAAGAAGGCCCTGGAATACTTTTGATGGGCGAGCTGTTTCTGAGGGAACCACCTGGTAACAGCTGCAGGGTGTTCTGGGGAGATCTGGCCACAGCAGTGGAGGAAAATACTAGAGGAGAGAAGGGTGGGGGTGTCAGATGAGCTCAGCTGCAGTATCTACCACGCCACCATATGTTTCTACATTTTTTTCCCTTTGCAACCTTCTATCTGCAAGCCCCACATGTATTTTTCCCCCATGAACTTCTGTTTCCCTCGCCACTGCTGCACTCCCCCTGGACTACTGCAATAACTTCTGGCTAACCTACCCATTTCTATTCTCAGCTCCCAAGAATCCACACGTTCTCAAGAGAATCCAATAAAAATGATGTAATTATTTCTTTAAAATGTTTTTTACTACATTAAACTTTGAAGCATACTATTTAAGCAGATAGCTACCCCTCTGGTATGAATTGAAGGTACTGGAAAGATACCTAGGAGATATGTAAAGCCCAACGGCTAGAAATGATGTCAGAATTCAACTGGATAAATCATGTGTATATCATTAACCCAGCAGCCCTGGTTAAACTATAACTATGTCAGGAAAAGGAGTCTGCTTTGTTATAAAATCATATAAAGTCAAGAGCCAGGTTATCATGGTGCACACCTATAATCTCAGCATTCAGGAGGGTGAGGCAGGAGGATTGTCAAAAGTTTGAGGCCAGCTTGAACTGCATAGCAAGAACCTGTATCAAATGTATACATAAAGGCAGAATCAAATATTAGTCCTGCCACTTCTAGGTACCAAGCTGATCAGGGGAGTTTTTATTTATTTTTAAACTTCTCTGTACTTCAAGGTCTGGTCCTCACCTATTCAACAGATACAATAGATTGGATGACAAGATCAAAGGAAAATACCTAGTAAAGCAATTGATCTTATTCATGGCAACAAGAGAGTAGCCTATAGCCCCTTGTCTTTGGTGATACCTTATTAGGAATCAGTTTGCAACAGTTGTCAATCTCCATTGTGACAGTTAATGAAGACTGAAATAAGCTAGCAAACTGCCGTGGGCTCAGTGTATACAAGGGGCCTAGACGAACAGGAAATGGACACGCCAGTGAGGAGCGCGTGACTCGGCGCAGGGAGAACGGCGGGGGACACCAGGATCTGCTAGAGGGAGTTAAGGCCTCTGGGAACCTCGAGGCAGAAGTGAGTCATAAGAAAATACAAAGAGCGATAAAAGCAGGAAGAACAGCTTTTTTAAAGCTTCTGTCTTGCATATGCCCTGCGCATTGCCATTAGTGTCTCAGACCACTGTCCCCATCATTTCACAGCCCGAGCTCTGACCACACTTACGAAGCAGAGGAAGAGGAGGCCCAGCGAGAGCAGAAGCAAGCAAGGAGGCATCAGGGAAGGAACCTCCTTCCTTCCTTTACTCTACATCCCGGAGCATGTGCAGGGTCAGGAGCGCTCTCCTCAAATCATTCACAGTCTGGGTTTGGGTCTGTCTTCGGCAGAGCTGGAGGAAGAGGCCGCAAGACAGAACACATACAACAGGCACATGCTCTCCCTCCTGCTGATGTCTCGCTTTCATCTCCAGCTCTGGAAAGGTACCAAAAGGCATCTCTACTTTGGCTGTTGCTAAAATATATCAGAGCTGTTAATTACATTTGCAATGGTTTAGGAACAGAAGTTGTATTAGTTAGTATATGCTATCATTTGAATGTCCCTCCAAAACACACGTGGAAGGTTAATTTCCACAATGATGATACTGGGGGGTGGGGTGAAACTTCCTAAGACACAGTTAGGTGAGGGGGGTTCCACCCTTACAGGATTGGGGTTATTTTGGAATGGCTTTGCTATAAAAAGCACCTTTTAGAAAATGCACGTGCCCACCTTCTCTGTGGAAACCCTCTGCCACATTATAATACAGCACGAAGGCTCTCCACACATGTGGCTCCTGAATCTTGTACTCCTCAACTTTCAGAACTGTAAAAAGTGAACTTTTTTCTTTATAAATTACCCAGTCTGTGAGATTCTGTTAGAGCAGCAGAAAACAAATTAACAGTGTGCTCCAGCATGGTACCAATTAATTTAGTACTTTAACACACAGAATTTATTGGAGGTGGATTTTATAAGTAGTTTTACAGACTTCTTATACAAGCACTCTCCTTACAATACAACCATGTGGCTCAGTTAGTCCCAGTATGAGAAATGAGACTTGGCTAGCAGCCAAGTTCTGTAGTACTTACTGCAAGAACTTACACAAAGCAAATGATTAATGTGTGTTTATGATCATCAAAGGTCACACGTTTGGCTTTTAATGAGTGGAAGGTTTTGTTCATGTGTTAGCTATCTGAAGGATATTCTACCAAAAAAAAAGGTAAAATATGCATAAGCCACAATTTAGCTTCAAAAGGCAAATAAGTTGTTTACAGTTAAAAACATGTACATTCATCCAGGAAATCAGCAGACAAGTGATAGACACTATATAAACACCTTCTGTATTTCTGCACAACACACAACTTTTCAGTATATGTTAATACATTAATTCTCAGCTAAAACACCTCTTAATTTTCTTATTTAAAGATCATTTTCAAGGAACCCTTTATAAAAGAAGTTGTATAAAAGATTTCAAAGCAGATAAAAATTCTAAAGCTTGAATATTTATTCCAACCCACACATACACCAGTCTTCTTTTTCCTAGGGATAATAAGGAATAAAGATATTTTAGTAGACCTTTGATGAGAATGTTTGCTTGAAAAGTCACTCATTCAACAAATATTTTTACTAGGTATTGTTGGCACAAGGGTTATAGTGACAAGATATGCGTGTCATAAAAGTCCTTGGACTCATGAGACTGCAGTGAAATGGCAAATGGGATATAAATAGAAGAACAATTCAAACATACATAATATGACAACAGCAACAAGACCTCTAGTAAGATGTACAGTGAAAGACTAAAATCATATAACACAGGGAGCAAACAAGAAGGCAACTCTGAGGAAATTGTCTTCTGTTGTAACCGGGTATCACAGACTGGGGGTTTATAAACAACATAAATGTATTTTTGTTATGGTTTTGAAGGCTGGGAAGCCTGAGAGCGCCAGAGGCTCAGCGTCTGAGGGATGGCAGCTTTCCATTCGTAGAGAGTGTCCTCTCGTTGTGTCCTCACAGGGGGATGTGGGTAGGGAGAGTCCCTGGGTCTCCTCTGTGAGGGCACGGACACCATTCCTGAGGCCCCACGCTCATGCCCAAATTCCCCTCAGAGATGCCACCTTCTGATACCATCACCTTGGAGGTTAGGTCTCAATACAGAGACCCATCGATAGCACTTCCCAGCTTACTGCGCGCAGAGCACTGGATTTGCCAACCATGTTAGATGTAAGGGATTTACAGATTTAAGGCAGGAAGCAAAAGCTATTTTTCTCATTTTAAATTCATCTTGGAGTTTTTAAAATTTAAAAACTTGCCTCCAAACTAAATATGCTACTAAAACTTTATATTGAGGCAATCAAAAGTTTTAGTTTTAAAAATGTGCACATACTCCACTGGGATAGTTGAAGTAAGTGTGAGCACTTGACGCGGTTACCATGAAGAGCTCCGATCAGGAGTTACAGTGAATCTAGTCTCTCCTGTCATATATTTCTGTGTCCCCTCTACACATTGTTAGCCTCTCATAAAAGACCACCAAAGACACAGAGAAAAAGCACAAACATGCATAGACAGCACTCATTACTTAGTAACACAGCTCTATCATACCCAGGCTGCTACCCCTCACTGCACAGCTCCCGGTCCACGGGGGTTCAGGCAAACACCAAGTGGCTGGTCCATTTCAATGCCAGGTCTGGTGCAGGTCATTTCCTGCACTTGCACTTCTATTTCCTCACACTGGACGCTGACCTTGCCGATAAGGAAGGGTCTGGCTACATCTAGGAAGTTTCAGAATCTGATTAAACATAGCGCTGGTCTGACTTGTGCTTTTCATTGCTCTCTCACAGTGTGCCCAGGTTAGAGCAGGCAGCATGCTCTACAGTCCTCTTCCGCAGGTACCGTACTCCACCTGGCTACATGTAAACATCTATATCCACTGCAAAGAGTTTGGAAGGTCTTTTGGCCATTGGTGAAGTAACTGTCTTAAAGACTGTGGAGTTTACAGCCAGTAAAATAGTAGGGAGCTATCCTGAGCCCCAGGAACGAGGCCAATAAAGTAAAATTTTGTTTTTTCTTTTGAGACAGGGTCTCGCTTTGTAGTTCAGGCTGGTCCTGAGCTCATTATGTAGCCCAGGCAAGCCTCAAACTCAGCAATCCTCCTGCCTCTGCCTCCTGAGTGCTGGGATTATAAGCGTGAGCCACCACGCCCAGCACTGTGGTGTGTAGTTGTGATTGCGGGTGGGCATGAGTCACCAAGCCCAGTATTGTTGTATGTGGTTACTGGGGATCGAACCAGGGACCTTGCACTTGCTAGGCAAGCACTGGAACCACTGAGCTAAATCTCCGGCCCTAAAATAAATTTTCAAAGATGAGGTAAGTCCCAATATTCCAAAACAGAAAACCACAAAAACATGAAGGCAGGGGGAAAACAAAATTACAGAAAATAGGGATGATTTTATCCAAGTGTAAATGGCCTAGAATTTTATAAAAGTGCCCATAGTAAAACATAATTAAGAATCTGAGGGTCCTAAATTACCATATTCATTATCCTCAGGGGGCAGGAAGTATGCACTTTGGAAGGCACTAATAAAAATTGTTGAAGTATACTAGGTTCATAATCTCTGCCATATCAAAAACTATTTGACACATTTAACTTTTAACATAATAATGCTGAATAAATTTTTTTTACTTTCTTTATTAATGAGTTTGATGTATGCTAACATTTGAAAGACAGATCATGCAGCTATCTCTGAATCCTGTGGGGGTGGGGTACGCCGGGATTCTAACCCAGGGTTTTACTCATGTGAGGTCAACAGCTCCTCGACCGAGCTCCATCCCCAGCTCACCATCTTGGGTTCTTATCAGCGAACCTGCATGGCTAAGTCATTCTAGCTTTTGTGGAGATTTACATCTCCACTGAGGTTAGGCCAGGCCAGGCTGCTATCCCTGATTGCTCACTCAGGGACCAATGACTTGCAGACTCTTCAGAGTCTTTTAGCAGGTGCTCTTCAGTGAATCTTGTACGTACTTTTTAAACAGCAAGTGTTCATTTCCATGTACAGATACTTTATAACAGTTTATGTTAGATGATATAAACTAGAAGCTATCGCAAACTTATATAGTTTTTAAAACACACACCTACTATGAGTCTTAATTCTTCTATTTTAAGAATATAGTTACCAGTTCATTTAAGAAAAAAATCATTCACAGACGAGCCAAGCCCAAAAGGGTAGGGGAAGTAGACAGGGAGGATGGGGGAAAGAGAAAAAGAGAAGGAGAAATGAGAGAAAAGAGGGAAAAAACAGAAACAGTTTTTCTAAGAGAGGGGTGGAAGGGTAATAAGGGTGGTAGGGGAAGGGAAAAAAAGAACCAAGATATATCATGTACAGGTACAAATTCCCAGTGATGAATGTGATCATCACTGTGTGAATGTATATTTAAATGTACCATTCTCTGTGTGAATGTATATTTAAACGTACCATTTCAAATTGCCAATGAGGAACATGATCTTAATGTGTTCCTAAATGTGCCAATAAACTCAATTTATTAAAATAATAAAGAAAATGTACCAATTAACTTAATGGAAAAAAAAGTTTAAAAAAAATCCATTCCAGGGGGAAGAGGGAAAAAAAAAATCCATTCCATCTATTGTCCACAAAAAAAAAGTATCAGAAAATCTGACAGATTTGTTCAGAGACTGTAGTATCTAAAGTCATGCATCGTTTTTCCATGTGAAGCTAAATAAACCCAAGCTGGGCAGTGAATTTTAGTCTTGTCAGAACTCACAGAGAGAGATTTGTTAAGCACACTGTTGCAGGGTTTTACTTAAATTTTCCTTGAGGTTGGACTAAACCCCAGAAAAAAAATATTATGTTCAATTCAGCTTCACTGGGGATAAAAATAATTGGTCAGTATCTTTTTATATTGCAGACTCCTAAAGGATTCCTAAAGATGCTGGCTCAGTAAGCTTGTTAAATACAAGAACAACATTTCCCCAAAGTCTTATTTCTATACAATGAACCCATGGAAATGAAGATTTAAGACATAATAAGACACATCCAATGACATCAAATAAACACTTAGCCACAAATCTAGCAAGAACATACACAAGACTTGTAGCTGGAAAAATACAAAACACCAGTGAAAGGAATCGAGGAAGTCAAATAGGTGGAGAGCTGTATCCTTGTGATGGATCAGACATTTAACAGAAAATAGGCAAATCCTCCCCAAATCGATCTACTGCTTTAACAAAAGCCCACCAAGGTTTCTGTGGATGCAGACACACTTATTCGAAGTAGGAGAACTAGAACAGTTGTGCTAAAATAAGGATAAAGTGAACTAAGTCCCTGTAATCTATATTAAAACTTAGTATACATAGTGTTCTTTCAGGCACTCAGGTTAGTTGAACAGAACCCCAAAACAGGCGCATACAAATATATCCAAATGCTGTCAAAGGTTGGAAGCCATTTCAACAGAGGGAAGGTAGCTGTTTAGCAGTGTTACCAAAACACTGGACTTCCACAGACAGAAGACTTGAATGTCAACTCAACCCTCACCCCCTTCTACAAAAATGAAGTAAAAATACCCAGCCGGTGTAAGATGTATAGCTCCCATGGAACTATGGTGGTTTCTTCTAAAATTAACCATGCACTTATCACAAGACTCAAAAGCGATTGTCTTGGGTGTTTATTTTATTTTATTTTTTTTTGAGACAGGGTCTCGCTTTGTAGTTCAGGCTGGCTCTGAGCTCACTATGGAGCCCAGGCAAGCCTCAAACTCAGCAATCCTCCTGCCTCTGCCTCCCGTGTGCTGGGATTACAGGCGTGAGCCACCATGCCCGGCACTTGGGTGTTTATTTTAAAAAGCAATAAAAACTCAAGCTCATATAAAAATGTATACATGCATGTTCACAGCAACTTTATTCATCATATCCTCAAACAGGAAACAGTCTAAATGTCCTGTAGTGAATGAAAAGTTAAACAAACTACAGTACACCCAACACTACGGAATTCTAGTCAGTAATAAAGATGAATGAACTCTTGGTACACATCACAACTAGAAGCTTCCTGAAGAAATTATTTTGCATGAAAGAAAACTATCTTTAAATGTTACATACTATAGGATTCTGTTTATATGATCTTTTCAAAATAACAAAATTATGGAAATGGAGAACAAATTAGGGAAGGTGAGGTGGGAAGGAAATAGCTGTGGTATTAAAAGCAACATGAAAGGTCACTGTGGGAGCTGCTCTGTATTGATCCTGCTGCTGTGGTTCTTTAATCTACAAACGTGGTAACACTGAAAACATGCACGCACAAACACACACCCAGAGTTTCACGTCCAACTGATGAAGTAAGCTGACTCAATGAATTATACCAGTGTGAATTTCCTGACTGTGACACTGTATTCTAGTTAAGCAAGATGTTACCATGTTACCATTGGAGGGAGCTGGATGAAGAATACTTGGGGATCTGTCTGGATTGTTAAATTACAGGTGAATGTGCCATCTTTCGAAGTGTCTTTAAAGGCAAAACAGGTCTTCTTGTATAATTATCTTCATTTCTACAAGTGAATAAACGCACAAGTTTTAAAGTAACCTGTTCAGTTACACAACTAGTAAAGAGACTAAGAGTAAAACTCAGTTCTCTGAATTTTCCACTGTACTATAATCCTTCAAACAAATGATTGAAAAATTCACTACCGTACCATTCCTACTGAGAGGTTTTAAAAATAAAGATATTTTCAAACTTCTAAAACATTAGATGAATATACAGAGAATAACATTAAGGGAATAAGTACTAAATTTAAATATATTAAGTTTCTATCTTGCATTTAATAAAAACCCAGAGAAAAGGCATAGACTTGTGTTCGACACATACTTCATTTGAACAAGTCCAAGCCACATTACCTTGTTTTATATGAAATACCCTCAAGAAAGGAAGATCTTACTCAGCTGCAGAGACTTACACACAAGTATAGTCTACGCTGAGGGCCCAACATTACAGGCAGAGGTGCCAATGAGAGATGACTGGTTTATGTATGATCTAGCTCCCAAAGGCTCACGTGGTCAAGACTTGGTCCCCGGCTGGACAGTAAACTGTATACAACATGGCCTAGCAGGAGCTTTTCAGTCACTGCAAGTGTCCCCTCAAAGGGGAAGGCAGGGTCATAACCCCTTCCTCTTCTGTCCCGTTGGTCCGGGCCATGAGGCGAATGGTTTTGTTTCCCACACATCCCTCCACGAGGTGCTGCCTCACCGCGCGATAATCAGTGAGGCCAAGAACCCTGGACTAAAACCATAACCACGAGCCAAGATAAACCTTTTCTCCTTCTAAACCGAGAATGGCATGCATTTGTCACAGTCATGCAAACCTGACACGGCTGTCACCAGACGCTATTGTGCTAACTGCCCCCCCCCCCAAGCCCAGTGAAACAAAACCTGCAGGAAACGCGGGTCTTTTCTTCACAGAATTAAACCACATGTGCCAAATCTGACCCACCTGAGGGGCAAGGTATGTGCTTCCTGTGAACTTTAGTTATTACTCATCATCCGTGGCTCAGAGGTGCCAGAAGCCTTGGCATAAATTGTAAACTGAAAACCATGAAAGGACCAGGAAGCCATGTCCTACCTCCAGGGCTGCTTTGATTTGCCCTGCAGTAAATTTCAGCGATACAGAAGCTCATTTGGATTCTAGCAAGGAGGGTGGATTTTCAGGCTCTGCTTACCTGACTCCAAAAGTGATAGATTTTTAAGGTCTGAGCATGAAGATAAAACTTGTATGATAGTCCTTTTCCCTATCAGAATTCATTTTTTCTGTTGCTCCCACTAAAGTATTTTAATTTTACTGTACCACGTGTATAACCTTGGGATTCCATTAAGTTTCTTTTGTTGTTCTGTAAAAGATTTTTCTGAGATATTTTACTGCATTCATAGGCATTGGTAACTTTTATAAAGATTTTACACAAATTTACTGTAATGTTCCTAGCTGCATACTATTTAGACTTGCTTTTCCTACATATACTAGATAGAAATTCACTTCTAATCATCTTACATTATGACTTGCTTTTTAAATTATAGTCCCATTACTTGCTTATGTCACATGCATGGTATGAGATTAAATTTATCAGAAACTGGTCTTTTTATTATGCATTATTATTTTTCTCTAATACAGAAACATGACTTTGCTTACATTTTCCAGAATGAGATTATCATGACCTTTCCATAGCCTGTTTATTTATATACACTCCACTTCAAAATCACTTACAATACACACATAGGATAGGAAGCACTTAATCCCCTCCCCAAATAAACTTTCCTACAAACCTGCAATAACTCTTAGGACGATGCCGGACGCTGCACAGCATGTTACTGGCGAAGACAGTTGGGCTACTGCTGCCTCCACCCGCAGGTCACCCTGCCCTCCCCATACCCTTCCCTGTTCCTTGGTGTCTACATTCTCCATATGCCTTTTTATTGTTTTATTTTGCTTTTTACCCAGAATGCTGCTCACCTCATCTTTACTTTACAATCTTGCTCTCTCTCCTTCGCCTTCAACTTAGTTCTAACATCGTTCACTCCACGACTCCCTGGACTCCCTATGCGGTTAACCTTCCCTTTTCTTTGTTCCCGGGACTCATTTGAACTCACTACTACTGAACTTGTGAGTCTCAGCTGCAAATACCCATCATCCATGACTGCCTCCCCTCCTTGGCCAGGACACCTGAGGTGGAGACCACAGGAAAGCACCCAGCATCACAGCAGGTTATGTATGCACAGAGCAGGTGTGATTACTGACAGAGCCCTGCCAGCAGCCTACTGGACTGAGCCACTTGGTTTTAGAAAACAAGACCAGGCCTATTCCCTTGGCCTAGGAAAAAGGCAACAACAAAGTATAGAACTACTTTTCCTTTTCTTTTCCTATCTCATCCAGGTATAGGCCTCTCTTCTCCACAGAAAGTTCTGGGAAAAAAAATCCACTCTCATCCAGGATCCTGTACACTAGTAGCCAAGAAGCAGCAGGACTCACGCCTCTGCTGGGTGAATCAGAAGGGCAGCCCCAGTGAGACAGCAACAGCTAAGAAACGGACCTAGTATCCTCCGCCAGTAGGAATCTCTTGGAAAACACACTCTGGGTTGAGTGTCCAAGGTGCTTTGGACACTGGCTAGATTACTACTTCTTGGCCCTTTAAGAAAAGGATAGGAGGAGACAAATGACCCTTTCCTAAAAGAACCCTAAGATAATTCTTTGAAACAAATGAAATTACTTAGAAATGTGCTTCCATACTGTCATACTTAGGATGGAAATAATAGTGTAACAATTCCATCCACATCAGTGTGCACAATCACATTAATCTTTAATAAAACAAGTTTTTGTTCTTTTTTTTTTTTTTTGAGACAGGGTCTTGCTTTTTTGTAGTTCAGGCTGGCCCTGAGCTCACTATGTAGTCCAGGCAAGCCTCGAACTCAGCAATCCTCCTGCCTCTGCCTCCCAAGTGCTGGGATTACAGGTGTAAGCCACCCTGCCCGGCACTGTGATATGTGGTATTGATTGCTGGTGGGCATGAGTCACCACGCCCAGCATTGTATGTGGTTACCAGGGATCCAACCAGGGACCTTGCACTTGCTAGGCAAGCACTGGAACCACTGAGCTAAATCTCCGGCCCTGTCCCTTCTGATTAATAGTGTGTTGTGAATTTACCAAAATGTATCAGTTGCTAATACATTTACTTCTATATGGAACATAATAAACTCTTCTTGCAAAGTATTATTTCTTATATTATAAACATACTTATACAATTAAAAATATATGGATATTCCATTTCACCCATCAACATTATTCTCATGCTTGCAACATTTTTTCAAATTTTTTCAGATGGTCTCACTTTGTGGTTCAGACTATCCCTGAACTCACTACGTAGCCCAGTCTAGTCTCGAACTCATAGCAATCCTCCTGCCTCTGCCTCCTGAGTGCTGGGATTACACTGGCTCATGCTTGCAACTGTCAGTAGAGGGATATACTGTTTTCTGCCAATTTCCAACTTTAACTTGCTATAGCCAAAGAAAACAAACCATATAAACTGGGCTTGATGGAATCCTAAGATTACATAAAGCAGTGAATTTTCCTCACTGGTTGGAGAACTATTAGGACATAATCATTTCTTTCTTTGATTCCCCAAAGTGTGTAGTATAGTGTTTCACACACTGCAGCATCAAATAAAAAATGCTTTCTGATTTATGGAAACAAGTATATGAATGGTATTTTGATATCTCACCTAGCTACTTGAGGATCATTAGCATGCAAATTAGCATAATTCTGTATTAAGATATATTATGAAAAATAGAATCTTCAATAAGCTGTCTCCCTTTAAGTCACATGACTTTTGTGATCTCAAAGGATCTAAAGATGCACTGCAGGAATATGAAAGATGAGCAATATGCCAGGTGAGTATTAGTTCTATCTCTTCTCTCAGCAGGACTTTAACATGTTCTACAAGCATTGCTTCTGTTATAAGAAAAGGTTGCATAAGATCCAAGATTATTTAATAGTTTTGTAGAAAACAGGCTTAAATGAGGAGAAAATGGAGGCAAAATGGAAGCAATGAAGGAACCACAGGAATCAAGAGAATACTGAATGGGGAAGAAAAATCACTGTGGAAAATATAAATAGGTTTTGATAAATAGATGAAATAGAGGGAAGAAAAATGGTAAGATGAAAATTGTCAAAGTATAAAACGACATATTCCAGCATATTCGAATATGTTCTCTTTCCTATTCTTTTAAATGTTCAACAAGTACCCTCTTCCATACACACTGGTGCCATCATAATGGTGGAGAAAACAATCAATGGTTGTCTTTTAGGGGAGGGTAGGAAGAGATGGTGGCTCAGAAAAAAGATCACCCGCTTGCCCTGAGTAAATAAAGACTAGATAAGGAGTCATAAGGCAAGGTGCTGACATAAACATCTATAAATTCATGGCAAATGAGATTTTTAAAGGGGAAAAATTTAGAAAGAGAACTTTACCAGCTACTTAAAAAGACACAGCAAAATGCCGGGCGTGGTGGCTCACGCCTGTAATCCCAGCACTCGGGAGGCAGAGACAGTAGGATTGCTGAGTTCGAGGTGGCTTGCCTGGGCACCATAGTGAGCTCAGGGCCAGCCTGAACTACAAAGCGAGACCCTATCTCAAAAAGAAAAACAAAACAAAACAAAACAAAAAGACACAGCAAAAAGTACTTGTTAAGCAAAGGTTAGGACTGGCTAAGCAGGCTCCTCAACTCACTGGGCTCTGCTCACCAAGAAAATATAATGAAAGAAACTTGTCTGACGTTGGTATCACTGTTTGAAAACTAACTTTCAAAGAAGGATTGTAAGACAGCAACATTAAAATAGAATTTCTTTAAATAGTGGCAGTTCTATTTCTCTTCTTGGTAAACTAACATTAGCACATTAAGTGTCCTACCTGAGCTTAAGTTTAAAATGCCTGAAATAAAAAAAGGAAAGCAGGAAGCCAGAAAATGTGAGCTGGGACCGGCTTTGCAAGTTAGCAGATTATTAACCACTGCCAGGCTTCCACATTTGTAAACTGAGAATTACAATGCTTCCTACACTTTCACTATCCTTGCAGGTGTCATCTCCTGTTTCAATTGGTTACTGCTTCATTATTTCTTCCAATAAATTGAATATTCCAAGAGGACCATAAATCTCTTATTCAAGAACATAGTCTCTGCGTTCAGTAACTGGTTAGTACAAAGAAAACACTGAATGAATTCAAAACTCTGATATCCCCAGAGAACAATTATAGCAGAAGAAATTTGTTTAACCTAATTTATATCCTTTCTCAATTGTATTTTTGAATAAAAGCTTTGGTAACATCTAAATTTATCAGCTTCTTCCTTTGTAATTAGGATTACCTGGTTCTTGTGTAAAATATCTTTACCTCCCTTGAGACTGTAGGCATATTCTTTGGTTTCTCAAAGGAGCTTTGTACATTTTAGTTTTTACATATATATATATACACATATATATATACATATATATGTATATGCGTGTACATTTTAGTTTTTACATATAATATATACATATATATGATTTTTAAATAACTGGTGTGTATAGTGCAAAGTAAGTACAGGCAAAATTTTTCCCCTCCACATGAATGCTCTTCCTAGGACTGTTGTTGAAAACATTTCACTGAATTTCTTTGGTGTCTGTTGGATTGTTTCTATTATTCCATTTACAGGTCCTGCATTTTGTTTTGTGAATCAAATTATCTTGTGACAACAGTTCACATTGGGTGAGCCCTCCAGAACAGTGCTGAATAAAGGGTTTAGAGAGGGTGTCCTTGCCTTGTTCTCCATACTGCTAAAGGCAATATTTCACTATTAAATATTACCTCCAGTTTTCTTATACACACTACATCAGTCTAAGGAAATTTCCATCCTATTTCCAGTTTGCTGAGGGGCTTTTATTTTTTTGCAGATATGAGTAAGTACTGAACATGGTCAAACGCCTTTAACTGAACCTCTTAAGAATAATCATGTAGGTTTTTCCTTTTGAAACTATTAAGTAGTGAATTACACTAAGGATTAATCACCACACAATTCCTTCTAGGAGAGGGGGAGGAACTTTAGTCATACCATAGTATGTTTCTTCATATGACTAGATTTTCTAGTGTCACATATATATTTTGCCTATGAACACAAAGATCTAAAATGTTCCTTATCTGTAATGTCATTTTATAATTTTACTCTCAGTTTATGCTGGTCTTATAAAATTTTCTGGAAAGACATTATCTTATTTCTTTCTGGTCAAGGTTTTCATAATTAAGCACAGTCACGTATGGATTAGGAATGGTAATGTTCTGAGAAATACATCAGTAGAAGATTCCTGCAGTTGTGTAAAAAAGTTAAGAGTGTTGGGCTGGAGGGTTAAGTTCAGTGGTTCCAGTGCCTGCCTTACAAGCGCAAGGTCCTGAGTTCGATCCTGGTAACCACATACAATGCTGGGCGTGGAGACTCACGCCCACCAACAATGAATACCACATACCACAGTGCTGGGCGTAGTGGCTCACGCCTGTAATCCCAGCACTCGGGAGGCAGAGGCAGGAGGATTGCTGAGTTTGAGGCTTGCCTGGGCTACATAATGAGCTCAGGGCCAGCCTGAACTACAAAGCGAGAGCCTGTCTCAAAAAACAAAAAACAAAACAAAACAAAAACCTTAAGACTGTATTTATACAAACTAAGACAGGAAGAAGTATAATTCTATTGACTACCATTGTGCATGTGGGCTGTGTTGATTGGAACTTTGTCATGAGTATGTGCCTGGACTAGAGATTCCACTGGTGAAAACATCAGGCCTGTGCGCAAAGGCCCTTGATTATAAATTCCACTTCTACAAGCGGTGGATTAGATAGCCTCTTCTTGTTGTCAGGTCTGTTAGTATCTTCCAAAGAATTTACCCATTTCATGAAAATAATCAAATTTATCGACATAGTCTTCTACTAAGGAATATATATTAACTATCATTTTGAAGTCTGTAAGATTCCAAAGATGTCTTTTCTTTCATTCTTGATACCAGCAACCTGTGTTTTCTCTTTCCTTGTTAAATCAGTGTACTGTAGTACATGTGTAACTCCAACACTCTAGGAGGCTGAGGCAGGAAGATCACAAGTTTCTGCCTCACCCCGGGGGGAACTTAGTAATGTAGCAAGAATCTATTCAAGAAAAATGGCTGGGGAATGTAGCTCAGTACAAAGGCCCTGGGCGCAGTCTCCAGGACCAGGAAAACAAAAACAAAAAACCAGAAACAAAAGACAGTAAAATTGGAAATCTCTAGCTATACTAATCTTTTTTTAAAAAATTGTTTCATGAATTTTCTATTTTGTGAAGCATCAAAGAAGGTAGACAAAGGAAATAAAAATGATGCTATGAGCTATTCATTTCACTTTAGTGTGCCCTCCAGGTGTATCCATTTGCACATAAATGAATCAATCTTGTCATTCTTTATGGCAGAATAATACTCTATTTTATAGAAAAACCACATCTTCTTTATCCACTCTCCAGTTGATGGGCATTTGGGTTGTTTCCAAGACTGAGCTATCACGAACTGAGCTGCTATGAGCAAGGGTGTACATGTCTTTCCAATGTGATTTTTAAAATTCTTTAGGGTATATTCCTAGCAGGGGGATAGCAGGGTCAAATGGGACCCGTAGTCCTAGTTTTCCGAGAAATCTCCACACAGATCTCCACAATGGTTGCACAAGTCTACAATCCCACCAACAGTGGAGAAGGGTTCCTTTCTCCCCACAACCATGCCAGCATTTATTGTTGGTTGATTTTGTAATAGTGGCCATTCTTTGTGGAGTGAGATGAAGTCTCAGTTTTGTTTTCATTTGCATCTCTCGAATGACCAGTGATGTTGAATATGGCAGGGTTATTACAATCCCCAATTTAAAACTCTACTAGAAAGCCACTGTGATAAAAACTGCATGGTACTGGCAAAGTAACAGACCCGAGGACCAGTGGAATAGACTGGAAGATCCAGAAACAACCCCAGATACACTAAGCCAACTTATCTTTGACAAAGGAGCCAAACATCCCCAATGGAGGAAAGACAGACTCTTTAACAAATGGTGCTAGAAAAACTGGGCTTTAACCTGCCAAAAACTAAAGCTAGACCTATCTCTTTCACCATGCACAAAACTAAACTCACAATGGATACGAGACTTAAACATTAAAACAGAAATGATAAGCCTGCTGGAAAGCAGGTTAGGTAAAATTCTTGGAGACATCAGCTTAGGCAGAGACTATGAATAAAAGCTCTATAGCACAAGAACTAGCAGAAAGAATCAACAAATGGGATCTCATCCTACTGAAAAGCTTCTGCACAGCAAATAAGTCACTGGCACTGCTAAAAGACAACCAACGACATGGGAAAAAAATCTTTACTAGCTGTTTATCAGACAAAGGGCTATTATCTACAATATATGAAGAACTTAAACAGATCAGTCTCCCCAAGTTTAAAGACCCAGTTCAAAAATGGGCCTCTGAAATGAACAGACACTTCTCAGAGGTATTTGACTTTTTAAAATAAATTTAGCTTAGTACATTTTATACATTATGGCCACATTCATCATTGAGAATTTGTACTTATACATGATGTATCTTTATTTTCTCCATTCCCCTGCCCTTTCAACTCCCACCCCCATATACATAAACTTTGTTTCCATTTTTTTCATTTTACCATCAAAGGTTTTCTTTCCTTTCTTTGCTCTCCCTACCCAGTTCCTCTTTCCCTTTGAGCATTTTCACAGTACCTATCATATATTTTGGAACTCATTTACACCTTCCATTTCTCACACAACAGAAGTGATACAGCATTTACATTTGTGTCCTATTTATTTCACTTATGAGTATGGTCACAGTGCACATCCATTTAGCTATAAATTCTTTGTGGCTGAGTAATATTTCCATGTTATTAAAAGGGCCACATCTTTATCCAATCTCCAGTTGTTGGGCATTTGGGTTGTTTCCAAGAAGTGGCTATTACAAGCTGAGCTGCTATAAACATGGGTGAGCGTATGTTGCTGTGGTATGATGCTTCTAATTCTTTCATAAATATACCCACCAGGGAAACATAGGGGTCAGATGGGACCTCTAATCCTAGTTTTTGAAGGAATCTCCACATCAATTCCACAGTGGTTGCACCAGTCTAGTTCTGTGACTTTCAATACAAGTTAGTTTGCCCTCTTCCTTTATTGTTCTATGAACCTTCAAATATTCATTCTTCAACGAAAAGGAATGTTTCTTTTTAAGCAATTCAGTGTAGTGTTCTATAACCATTAATTAAATAAGTTGGTCAACAATATTGCTCAAATGTTCTACATTCTTTTATGCTTACTAATTCCTTTAATAATACAAAATTAAAATAATGAGCTGTAATTCTTGTATCTTCTATTTCTCTTTGGTTCTTTAGGCTTTTGTTTCACTTATTTTAAAAGTGTATTAGTGCATAAGTATTAAGGATTTATGTCTCCTTGGTAAATTGATTTCTTAATGTTATGAAATATGTATCTCTGATCATGGGTTTAAGGTGCTCAGAAAAGAGGCCTGTTCAGAGCAGCTGTTTTCCTAGGCTTAAGCCCCCCCCCCCCGGCTCAGCCTCCTGAGGGACTGGGACTATAGGTGTGCACCGTGCCAGGCTGGGTCTCCTTTTGAAGAGGGCTCTATTTCCTAGATAGGATAAAACATGAGACCACAGTGACAGGTTCAAAAGCCTTTGTGTCAAAGGAAACCTATCAGGCGTAGGTCAGGGGTTTTCCTTGTCCTGTCTCACCATGATCCACCTCTGGTACCAAGTTCTAGGAACGATCTTCAGCAATGAACTATGCCAGCAGGAAGGGGTTGTTGGAGTGTCGGCTGCAGGCCTGTTACCTCCACACCGTTCTGGCCCACTGGGATTTCTTGGCTCCCTCAGATACAGCTTTACCCTACATGCCAGAAGCATTCTGCATGAAAAATGTTTGCTGGGGGCCAGAGATTTAGCTCAGCGGTTCCGGCGCCTGCCTGGCAAGCACAAAGTCCTGAGTTCGATCCCGGTGACCGGGGCGTGGCGACTCACGCCCACCAGCAATCAATACCACACACCACAGTGCTGGGCGTGGTGGCCACGCCTGTCATCCCAGCACTCGGGAGGCAGAGGCAGGAGGATTGCTGAGTTCGAGGCTTGCCTGGGCTTCATAGTGAGCTCAGGGCCAGCCTGAACTACAAAGTGAGACCCTGTCTCAAAAAAAAGTTTGCTGGATACTTTAATATTTCCACTTTGTATTTTTCGACATGGTAATCTGAGAGGCTCTTGGCACTGCACTGTGTTCTTTAGCTCAGGGATAAGTCAACAGCAGCTCTGTGTCTGCACACAGGAGGACCTTTGCCCCATACAAAGACTGACTTTACCTCTATTTACTGGATTATTGGAAGTGAGCCTGGACAGATAAGTGAAAGAAAAGATACACAAACAGGATTCCTCACTCAAATCTTTAGTTTGGAGGCCCTGGCTCACTTTCCACACAAACATCCTCTTCCTTTGGGTCATGCTAAGCCTACATTGCTCAGACAGTAGAGAAGGGCATTGTGTGTGCATGCACGCGTGTGTGCACACACACACAAACACTTGTCTGCATAAAAGAATCTCAAGATTGTGCTGAGTAAACAAGAATTTACTTGCTCACTTTGCTCTGGATATATGTTCACAGCAAACCTTGGAACTCTGACTCTTTCGGAACTCTACTTCTGCCTGGTCGCAGTTCTAAGCAAGAGCTCCTTGGGTGCCAGGCCCGGAGTGCGCAGCAAACGGAGAAGGGATAGTTTTCCTGACTGTGCGGAGGGTGAGATCTGCCTTGCTGACTGGGTGCTGCGCCCGATCTTGTCCTGGTTTCCTCCCATCATGCCCCCTGGGGATTCTGGATTTATATGAGCTTTGTAAAACTTCACAGCTTGCTGGTTTAGTGACTGTTATATAATATGCGCAAACATACCCCGCGGGCTTTCTCATGTTGGTTTAGAGTATTTATTATTTACAGACTTGTTTTCACATTAAAGTAAAAGCCAAAGAAACTTTATGAAATATTTCCGTGCAAAGTAAAGGAACTGAGGTACAAGTGTGCATGTTCTCTGCACACATACAGTCTTCCCTCGTCCTGCCATCACACTCCTTCCCTTATTTTTCTTTCTTTTTTTTTTTTAATTAGCGGACATTCTTTTTCTTCTTAATCCTTTCAAGTTTCTGCACGGAAGCCTGTTTCCTCACTATCCCCACTTCTCCGTGCTATAGGTTCTGAGGTTAGGACACAGATTTCGTGCATCCCAAACCAGCAATACAAATGTTTGGTAGGAAGAGGTAAGAAGCAGACTTCAAGCGCCAGCTCTAGCAGAAAGTTCCTAATTTATTCAGGTTTCTGCAGATGTTTTTTACGATTTAGTGATTTAGCGTCACACCCACAGGTATGCGTGAGTCTTCCTTTGGCTGAAGGCGGTGCGAGGGTCCAGTTTTTAGGCCGATCTTGTTCCGAGTAAGGGAATGAGGGAAGCCTCTAATCCCGGCACTGTGGGGGGCTGAGTAATTTAGGGGCTTAACAAAACCTGACTCAAAAAAATGTAAAGGCCGGGGATGTGGCTCAGGGTCAATCTCCAATACTTCAGACCTAACTGTGTCTGTCCTCTGATTCCTTTTCCTTTTTTTCTGACCTTCAGGAGATGAACCCCGAGGCTGGGGTGACACCATTCTTGGGGCACACTTACTGGACGGCAGATTTTGCTGTGCTGGATTCTTCCTTCCCCTTACATCCGCTCATACTTTCTAACACGTGGTAGGCCTCTTCCTGCTCCCACGTTTTCCCCCTAGAAAACCACAATGAAGGGGCCGGAGATTTAGCTCAGTGGTTCCAGCATCTGCCTAGCAAGCACAAGGTCCCTGGTTCAGTCCCTAGTAATCACACACCATAATACAGGGCATGGTGGCTCGTGCCCACCAGCAATCAGCACCACATACCATAGATGCCAGGCATGGTGGCTCAGGTCTGTAATTCTAGCACTCAGGAGGCAGAGGCGGGAGGATTACTGAATTCAAGGTTTGCCTGGGCTACATAGTGAGCTGCACTACAAAGTGAGACCCTGTTTAAAACAAACAAACCCACAATGAAGACTACAAGGACCAAAAAGTAACAGTACAGCAGCATCCAAGGAGCATGGGCTGGTGATTGCAGCTAGGTACTGGGTTACTTTAGAGGCAACAAAAATGTTCTCATGCCAGACTGTGCTGATGCCTGCACAATTACTATAGGCCTTGAAAGAGGCAATTGTGTATATGAATTGCATCACCATAAGCAGCTGAGAAACAGAAAGAAGGTGCACTAGATGTGAAGAATTCTAGACCTTCCTTCTCTAAGGATGATGGCTGTCTAGGTTTCCTTCAGTTCTGACTTCTTTACTGAATATCACTTTAATAGCACTGCAAACTTGATACAGTTAAGATAGAACTTTTTTTTTCTTTGAGAGATGGGGCGGGAGGTGTCTCTGTGTAGGTTCATATTATGTAGCCCAGGGTGGCCTAGAATTTGCAGTGATCCTCCTGTCTCAGCCTCTAGAGTACTGAGATTACAGGTGTGTGCCACCCGATTCCCCTTTCCAACCAGAATCTTCTCTTCCTGCACAACACTCATTTCCAGAACGCACAACCATCCAGAAAGTTTAATGTTTCCCTCACTACAACATAAGCAGGACCTCTTCCCAAGAGTGGTTCTCTCCTGGGTTGTAGCAGCTCAGTGAATACCTGCTCAGCGAACTCACCTAACCAAATGAACAGAAAACAACAACAGAGAATCAACCAAATTGTCAACTTGCCACTGCACTTACCAACAACGTCTTCAAGGAATCTCGATTTTAACACAAAGACAGGCACGACACAGGATGTGGACAGACCTATTTCAATAGTGATGTCTTTTAGAATAAGAAAAAGAGCTAAAGAGACTGCTGTCACCCAACAGATGGCTGAAAGCACATGTTTCAGAACCTCTTAAACACCCACCAAGCACTCAAGTACCAAAAAAATAAAAGGAAGGCTCTGCTCTCTCGCTGTTAGTCCTTCTCTGCATCCTTTCAAACCTTAAAATGACTGCTCCTTTTCCAGGTACCACCTCTTCCTAGCCTGAGATGCAGGGTTTATTCGGCTTTATGTGTCCATTTCCTCCTTTTTTGCTGAGAATTGGTACTACAACTAATATATGATAAAAAACAAGCCTTGTTATTTCAAAGAGCCTTCACACCTCAGTTCTAAGATTGTTATTCTAATATTTCCATTTTTTAGTATTTTACTAGATAGTTTGGAGTCAGAACTATGTAAACCTGCTAATTGGAAATGTTTTTCAAAATTTGAATTGAAAAAAAATTATCCTTTAAATTTTGGTTCCTAACTAATACAAACTAGTTTAGTCTGTTCTTTAGTAAGTGCTTGCAGCTGACTTTAAAGTATGTGCAAACTACAGGATAGCATTTATGAGAACCTCTAAAAACTGTATTTTACATTGTTTTAATTTATAATTTACTCCAAAATAAAGTCTTCTTAAATCTCCATTGTTGCTTAGGTACCAATTCCAATTATTTTCTAAATCTGTTAGTCCCAACTGTTTTCTGAAATGTTTGACAAACATCTATGTCATCTGATAGAAAATTACCTCGCACATATTTCTTTCCACAGACACTGTCCCTTTCATCTCTGAGACTCCCCCCCACATCTATAAAATTAAAATAATGATGTCCACCTCCCACATTGAGAGGGGCAACTGAGGTAACTTTGGGGGTGCTTCTATAAATTATAATGCATTAAATGTGAGGGAACATGGAAATAAATGTTGAACAAAGCCAACAAAGAGACCCTACATATGGCATTCAGTAGTCACAAACACTCAGCTCCTTTATTTTAATAGTCAAACTGTCAATCCAGCCATCTAGTAAACTTCAGTATTCATTTCATTTAGACTATCCTGGTATTCTCAGTCATTTTTCTTTTAGAATATGAAAAACAAATTAATAAATATATTTTCCTACATATAGACACCTTGTGATTTTCAGTTCCCTTGGCACTTTTTAATTCTGTTTAATTCTATGATCACACTTCTCACATCTAACTCGCCTCCAAGGCCCTGGTGCAGCTGATTGGTTGAAAAGTAGAATTCTCTACTAGGTTTTCAGTTTCACACACAAGAACGCAGTTCACAGTTACACAAGTGAAAATTTGCCACATGAAATATTCCATTTTTTAAGAAACTCAAGACTGAAGAACTTATCAGCTTTATGAGGAAAAATATTTCAAAAGTTGTATGTTAACCCTTTTCTATGCTTGTAAAATTTGCTTGATAGTTTTTGTTTCTTTTGAAACAGGGTCTCCCTCTGTTGCTCAGGCTGATCTCAACCTCTTGGGCCCAAGTGACCCTCCTACTTTGCCTCCTACATAGTTGTGTTTTTTATGGTGCAGCTTCAGTTACTTATCTCAAGCTCTGAGATCCTTAATCACAACTTTCCCATTGAGAAAAGGAGTTCTAACTGGTGTTTCCCAAAAGGAAAGATGCTCTGGAAAAAAGGGGGGAAGCCCTCTGCCCCCAAAAGTACGTGAACACCACAGTCTCCACTCACCCTTAGACCCTCAAAATGGCCCTTAGCATGTATAGTCAGTAACTTCTCTACCCGTGTGTGAGCCTTTTTAGTACTATTCCACTTTTCTCTGTCAGAAATGTTTTATAATCTTAAAAAACCCTACATTTCTATCTTTAAGTAGAATTTCGCAAAGTTGATCTGCCATAGTCTTTTTACCCTGTCTAGACCTAACAGCAGGAACCAGCAGATACATGCACTCAGGAATGCACTCTGGCTACCTGTACCAAATGGAAGTCCAAGACGAAGATGCCTGTGTGGAAGAAGGCAGGAAGAGCTCATCACTCCTCTAAAGACTCTTGGCCACTTTCACACCAGAAGAAGAAGGTGACATCTCCTCATCCCCACAGCAGTTTTCAGCAAGGCCTTTTCATTGTGTGTGGAAGGCCTTTCCTACCTTTCTGGATGCAGCTAAGTTTTCTCCAATACAAGAGCTGTACACTTCAACAGACTGATGACTATAAAGGACAGAATGTCTCTGTCCTCTTTGCAAAAAGCTTTGAGCTGAAAGGAAATAGGGGAGGGAGATCAGCACATGTTACACTCGAACACCACAGAGTTTGGATGAATGGAGTCACTTTGGGAAGCAACTTTCTGAAAATCCCCTGGGAGCATGAAAAGAGGAAGGTGGTGGTAACACCCAAAATAGCTGGACCTTTGTCCAAAATTCTGCAAATGAATCCATTCCAAAACCATAAGGGAAATAAACTGCCACCTGTGCCGAATTTCAGGAGTTCTCTGGGCATATTCCGTAAGGACAGTCCATGATGGAATAACACTACCCACATTTCTGAGATTATTACAGTGAAGTACAGAGACATTCTCTAAGTTGGGAAGCACACAATGAGCAGATGGAAAGGTCAGAATTAGAACCCACAGCCCATGCTACAGCACTTCTTGGTGTACAGGAGGATGAGTGGGGTGGGAGATACTTGGAAAGGGCCTGCTCTGACTCAAGCCTGTCATCCAATGGGCTACAATGACCCTGCCTGCAGATTTTATCTCATGATGTTTCAAGGTACACAACTCTTACAGAACTGATTTACAATGTGGGAGCATTTTGACCCTCACTTATTTTGCCTACTCACCCTATTAGCCTCAGTCAGGGAGAATGACTTTCATCCTACCTTCCACTCTGACAAGAACATAAGGACAGCAAGTAATGGCCCAGCTAACCTTCAGGTAAAGCACATACACAACTCTAGATCAGCTCTCCTGGGCAGTGCGTGGGCATGTCCCTCTTTCACCCCAAGAATTTAATCAGGTTAATACCACTACCATGTGTGTTACATTCTGTTCCATTTAATTCAGTAAACAGGAATAAGTAAAGCTACCAGCCAAATTCAGAGATTTTAAAATCACCCTTTCTATATGTTCAAGAATTTCTTCCTGCTCAGGTCATCTGGTTTTTTTAGACAGTCTACAGTTTTAAGGTATATATCAAAATTTATCTCGCGCTGCAGTAGTCCGGAGTTGCCTGGACTACTTAACATCACCACCTTATCAGGGATCAAGAGGACAATGGACTTCAAAGCTTTCCCACAGAAGACTCTGCAGAACATCAGACAGGTTGCATGGGAATCAAAGGAGGCCTTTCTGAATTACTGTTCCTCATGTGTGTATCAGAAACCTAGTGGAAAGTGGCCTGTAATGAACATCTCCTAGGGAATGAATAGAAATGGGGAGAGCAAACCCAAAGAAAATCATCCTTATTTCCATAACAGATTTGGCTAAACCAGAAAGTTGTACAAGTATTCTCAAACACACACATGCGTGAAGGCAAAATTGCACAGCTCAACTAAAAAGTAAAGTTCCTTTGACTTGCAAACAGTACATCAATTCATCGTGATCGTTACATTCAGAAGTTGTGATGTTTGCACCCTGAAGCAGAGAAGAAAAGGCTCCTATTCCTTTTCCTGCAAGGCCCTGCTGGGTAGAAGAACACATTAAGCAGATTCCAATGCAGCTACTAGTGATAGATTCCTAGTCTTTCAAAGCTCAAGCATACACAGGGCAGGGGCAGTGGGTTACCTGCCCCTGGCTCACTGGGAGTTAAAGGCTAAGCTGATTTGGGATCTATCTTGACTTTTTTCCTCTATCCTTCACCAGCTTGTGCTAAACATCAGTAGTAAAATCTTGATGAAAAAGAAGAGATCCCAGTTAACACCTGGCTGACGGTTAATTATGACTTCAAGGCAAATTTACCCAAAGCACCATGGGAGAGGCCATGGGCTCTTGGTTCACAACAAAGTAGAACTCTTTCCCCCCATTTGTTACCATTCCCTTAAGTATGTGGGTCCTTTGAAAACAGTACAGGGAGAGAGGACAGGTCCAGGCAGAATTCCCAGAGGCCCGACCTGTCATACCACAGCCACATATAAGGCAGCCTATAGCTACGGTACTTTAGGAAGGACAAGTATTCTGAAAACAGAAGTTGATAAGCAGTGAGATGTACAATGCATCAGAGAACTGCGTTTCTATCCACAACTCCCCAGGGTTTAAGGGTCTAGCTCAGCTAGGAGGTCGATAACGTGGGATTTGCAGGTCAGAGCAATAATCCTGGCCCCAACTGGCTTGTTAGCAGCCCGAGCTAGACAAGGCATTTCATCTGGTGTAGTTGCAGCTCTCTGAGCAGTCAACTGAGGGTATTGGATTACTAGATAATCTGTTTCCCTTCCAACTTCGGCAGTCTACAAGTCAGTGAATGACAACTCTGTCTGGTATCTTACGCATGTGCCTTTTGCACAGCCAATGCAGACCATTTGTGACACATACTTGTCAGTGAACTGGAATGCAGTGTCCCTGCGGAAGGCTCTTTACACTCCTGTGAGATTCAAGAGATAACTTAATAGACGTGTTCACTATCCCCAAAGACCTGGCATACAGAAAGTACATTCTGTTCAATTAATATTAAGCACTAAAAGTTTTTTTTTTTTTTGAGACAGGGTCCCACTTTGTATGTAGTTCAGGTTGGCTCTGAGCTCGCTATGTAGCCCAGGCAAGTTTCAAACTCAGCAATCCTCCTTTCTCTGCCTCCCAAGTGCTAGGATTACAGGCGTGAGCCACCACACCCAGCACTGTGGTATGTGGTATTGATTGCTGGTAGGCGAGAGTCTCCACACCCAGCATTGTATGTGGTTACCAGGGATCGAACTCAGGAGCTTGCACTTGCGAGGCAGGCGCCAGAACCACTGAGCTAACCCTCCGGCCCAGCACTGAAAGTTTTTACCCTGACAGTATATGTGACTTTATTTAAAAGGCTTTTTCAGTAGATGAACTCTTCGGTAGAGTTGAACTTAGGACCTCATGCATGCTAGCCTAGCACTCTTGTTATTGAGCTACATCCCCAGCCCAACAGATGACATCTTACTAACAGCTTTGGAAATCTTTTTTGCCCAGGTTTTCCTAAGTTTATTATACCAACAGATCTCCATCTCTAGGTGCTGGAGGCCCGCTCTTACTGACACTGTCCACCCAGTATTGGAGAGCATAGTCCTGCTCTTATCTTACCTTTCTTTTGTTTGCCTTTACTGAATACCAATTTAGGGTTGAATCTTTCCTCTGACAGTGTCCTTGCTGTTAATTAAAATCTGAGGATACTGTTTATTGTGCTACCTAGTATTTTTTTACACAAAGGTCCACAGAGTTAGTGGGGGGGGGGTGTATTTCTAGGAATGGAACCAGGAAGATAAAAAGTATAAGTTTCTTCTCATCAGAAGTTGAAACCAACTGGGAATTTAGCTCAAGCGGTACCGCACCTACTTTGGAAGTACAAGGGCCTGAGTTCAATCCCTGGTGCTGAAAAAAAAAAAAAATTGAAACCATATACTACAAAGTCTCTCTTCTTGTTTCATTTAACTGTTTAAGTATCCACTGTAGTAATCAACCACCTCATCTCAGATAATTAGTTGCATTAATTCCTCTAGTTCTTTAACTATGGGCAAGAATGGGTTTGTAAAACCTGAAGTCTTTTTTTTTTTTGGAGACAATGTCTCACCTTGTAGTTGAGGCTGGCCCTGAGCTCACTATGTAGCCCAGGCAAGCCTCGAACTCAGCAATCCTCCTGCCTCTACCTCCCGAGGACAGGCGTGAGCCACCACCCCCGGCACTGTGGTGTGTGGTACTGATTGCTGGTGGGGAGATTCCAGTCTGGTGATCAAAATTCCAGACTGTGGACATGAACCTACAGTGCCCACTTGTGGGGTGTGATAATTCACTTCTAAATTAGTAGTGTCCCTTAAAAGACTACAGCCATATTGACTGACCCTCAAATCAGAAATTCTCAGAAGACTTATTTACATAAATTATTTAGTACAGCTGTCTCATAAGTACTCAAAATAGGTTTCATTATTACTTTGCAATTCTACTTTCATGGGTTTTCTTCCTGTATCTCATTTCCCTTGGCTTATTCTTTGTTTCTAACAGTCCAGCAACCTCCTCCCATCCTCACCATTACACACTTTCAGCTTACACACTTTTCACCATTACACACTTTTCAGCCCACAGTAAGCACGTAATGGTAGCTGGGATTGTTTTAGTGGCTCCTATTCTATGCCGGAGGCAGGAGAATGAGCTCGGGGAAACACACGCCCAGAGAGATCACTTGCACAGTGAGTGCAGAAGCACAGGCCCTGGAAGGGCCTCGAGACTGTCCGGCAGGCTGGGTCTCCCTCCCCAGGCTGCCCTCCTGCTCCCCACACTCCACGCCATGCCTCTAGCTCCTCCTTCACATCTCCCTCATCCTCAGCTCTCTTCGCTTCTCCAGCACGAGAGAATCAGAAACCACTGGCAAAGTACGACTTCATCTATCTCCCCAAACGGAAAGCATGCCCACATCTGGACTCACTCTTTCCACCTTTCCTCAGGGAAAGAAGGGGCCAAGGCCAACCCTGCACTGGGTTCCCATCCCTTCCCTATGGTTTCCAAGCCTGGTCCTTCTACAGTGACCTTTCTTCTCTTTGAGCCTCTGGTTCCTCTCTAAGGTGACACCTCAGTGATACTGCCCGTGGGGTGTTTGGGTCCTTGCACAATCCTTCATCTTAGGTGTGAGTGGAAACCAATACCCACCGCCAACAGAATGTGCTCAGATCATGAAGTCTACCCTCAAGAGCCACTGCATTACGGGAGCCTCCGTGGGCCAGCAGACCCAAGAGTCTCCCTCCTCGTTGCCTGGGGAAGTGAGAGGCCATGCTGAGGACACCCACAGGACACAGAACTGAGAGAGTGAGGGTGCTGTGGGTTAGGACTTCCAGAAGCTGCGGGAGCCTCTGGGTAAGAAGCCTGGAGAAAGCTGGGACTCTCCGTCCTCCAAAGGAATTCATTCTTCCCGTAACCTGAGTCGACTTGAAAGTGAATTTTTTCCTGGCCAGGCCTCCAGATGGCAAACCACCCGACCTAATTCTTGGACTGCAGCCTCGTGAAACTTGTAGCAGCACACCCAGTTAAGACCAGTCTCCTAACTCACAGATGCCACAAGAACTATTGTAGGATAGAAAGCGAATGAATGGTAGCCAGGTATGGTGGCTCATGCCTGTAATCCCAGCACTCGGGAGGCAGAGGCAGGAGGACTGCTGAGTTCAAGGCTTGCCTGGGCTACACAGTGAGCTCAGGGCCAGCCTGAAGTACAAAGCAAGACCCTTCCTCTAAATAAATAAGTAAGTAAGTCAGTGTATGGTGATTTATTACACATCAGTAGAAAATCAATACAGTTGTCAGGTGTGGTAGTGAACCCCAGCAATCCCCGACTCAGGAGGCCAAGGCAGGAAGATCATGAGTTTGAACCACCTTGGACTACACAGCAAGACTACATTTGCCCTCTTTCAGATAATGTCTATCATTCTCTAGTCACTATACTATAACCTACTGTATTCCATCTTTAAAAACAAAACAAAACTGTTTCATAGGCTCTTCAGGTACTTCTACTTCTCCCTGTTCTGCTTTCCAAGAAAGCTGTCAGAGTAAGTTTTCCTAAGTGCCACCCTCGCCCCCCGGCTCACCTCACATTCCTGCCACCACCGAAGTCACATCCGGAACTTTGGTCGGAGGGTGACACTAAGCTCCGCATTACCTCACCCTAAAGAACGGCCTCTCCCCTTTGATTCTTGTCAGTATCCAACACAGCTCATCCCCCCACCCCACTGCCCGGAACCACTTCTCTTGGTTTACTGGACTTTGTGGTTTGTGTTTGTTTGGATGTCGTACCTCAAGCCCTGTCACTGGCTGTAGGCCTGCTGTGAGCCCTTCCTGTGCCTGCGCTTTGACTGGCATCGGCCTGCTGACTCCAATGCCTCTCCAGCTCTGACCCGTCCCCATCCACATCCTACAACCAGTGGCCTCAAGACAACTTCCACCTGCCCTTCTAATCACCACCTCACACTTCGTGGGTGAGCACAACTGACACACTCCCCCGGTTTTCTCAGTCCCAGAAGCCCACGCGCCTTACCCACCTTTCCATCAGGACCTCAGTTCCTCCCTCTCCTTCATACCCCTCACCCAGCCTATCAACAGGCTTCCTCAGGTTGATTTTCGCAATTGGTCCCAACTGGTCACCTCCACCCCCAGCCCCCACCCTAACTCCAAGCAGCTGTCGCTTCTGGGCCTCAGGCACCTGCCTGGCGTCTCTGCTTTCACTTATTCACACAGCACCATCTTCTGAAAAATACAACCCACCTGGCGCACCCTTACTGCGGAATTTGACTTCGAACTTTCCCGACCTCACTCTCCCTTCCCAGCTCACCTCGCTAGCCTGCTGGCCTGGACGTGTCCGTCCCACTCTGTCCCAGCCACAGCCATCTGTCCCTCCTCAAGACCGCCATTCCCAGTGTCTAGAAAGCTCTTTTTTTCATGCCAAGTGTTTTAGATTTAGGATCCAAGGTCCCTTCCTAACAGAGGGAGTCCTCAAGAATGGCATTCTCTTTTCCTCTAGCATAACCTATTTCCTTCACACCATGTATGACCATCTCCAGTACCACGCTTATTAATTCACTGTATCTTTCATTGTTTTCGCCCCTCTTACCAGACCTAACAGGAAGGCGTTCCTGACTTTGTGTTCTGGAAGGGCAGCTGGTATACACTGGGTGATCAATAAATATTTGCCGACTAAATGAACGTATACGTTGGTGTAGTTTGGGGGTTTGCTTTTTGTTCTCTTCTTTAGACTGGGTCTAAGTTGCCCAATCCATTCTCCAGCTTGTGCCTCATCCCTCTCAAGCCTGCCAGGCCAGTGCTACCACACCTCCCAGGATGCTGATGCCCTGTGTGCATTAAATACCAATCATTTGTTGAATCCCATTAGAAAATCTTTTCAAATGCAGTTGTTTCTAAAGCAGTAAAAGATAAAACTATAATGAGTGGATATAGCCAATATATATGTTTCTGAGATGTGAGCAAAGCACGGTGTCATAAATGTAATTTAAGAGAAATTTGCTCAGAAGCGTGGAAAATCTTTTTTGATAATGTGAACTATCATACCCTATTCTGTGTGTAGAGCTGACTTTTCTCCTGGCCCTCGGCATGCTTTGATCACATGGCATAAATTATTTCTGTATTAATTTTTCTATCACAAAGTGTGCAATCCCTTTGAATCACAAGACACGTTTTCACTAGGTCCGGACAAAAATCATGGAGTCACTACTCTTGTTACTCAGTGTCACTGAGACCATGTGACTTAATTCAAACCCAGCTACATCCTGTGGCCGCACAATGCAGGCTTTTCAGCAGACCATGGTAATGAGCGTGGTCACAGTTCACACTCCAACAAGCAGCTGTCAGAAACTATCAGCCCCAGCGAGGCGAGGCTGAATATTTCTCACTCCCGGAGCTCCTACTTCCAGGGTGGTCTATGGAACTTGTGCGGTGTCCTCCCTGGTCCTCTTCTAATGCTGACGTTTAAAGATCCTTAGGAATACAATTTCGAGCCTTGAGCCGCTGACATTATGGTGAAGGGGTGATGAGCTCTACCATTTTTAAAAACAGTATCTCTTAAACTCAAAGGATTTTTTTTTTCTGAAATACTAGTACCTGCAAACTCTTAAGTTACTCAGCTGATTTTAAGAACCACTCTCAGGAAGGAAAAAAAAAAATCACTCGTTCCACTGCTCACCACTTGCTGCCCTCAAAACTTCTTAGCAACATACACTGAGCACGAACCTCAACGTGGTTTGCTTTGTCCAATCGCAGGCCTGGAAGCCCAGCCAGTCAGTTGTGTAATAATAAACCCCTTATCTCCTGAAGATACACAAACGGAAAGCTCTCTCCGTGCTCCCGCGCAAGGAAGGGACTTCGCTACAATTCTCTGCTGAAACTCACATCCATTTTCAACGCCACGCTCCCCACCCCCTTCCCGACTTTCTCTTTTTCCGCATTTGCAATTTTGCGGGGGGGGGGCGCCCGCTGAAATACTAAACGATGTCGAGTTTAAACGCGGGAGGGCGAAGGGGCAATGCCAAAGCTGGGAGCAAAATACACGAGGGTTCGGGTTTTGCCGCACTGGGCTCACGGGTCCCCGCTCAGGGTCTGTGTGGAAACTCAGCCGCGACTGCTCCGGGTGAGGAGAGGGCTGCGCGGGGCCGCTCGCTAGTTCAGTGTGCTCGAATGGCCCCCAAAATAAGAGGGGGGGGGGCGCGTCCCGGCGTCCTTAGGGAGAATAAACCCTCATGTCCCCACCGGGCACAGAGCAGCGCCGGCCTCGTCCCGCGAGCACAGGCGCGGCCAGGCGACCGGCCGAGCAGCGGGCGCAGCGGGCACAGCGGGCACAGCGGGCGCAGCGGCCAGGGCGCGCGATCCACAGTTCCCGCGCCGCGCCTGACACACCCCTCCCGGCCGGCCGAGCCCCGCGCCCCGCACGCACCTTCAGCGCGCCCCGGGCCGGGCCCTTGGGGAGCGCGCGGCCGGGTCCGAGGGCCACGAGGCGCTCCTCGCCGTCGTCGTCGTCGTCGTCGCCGTCCACCACCTCGACGACCACGTCCTCGTCCTCGTCGTCCTCGTCGTCCTCCTCCTCCGCGCCCGCGCGGGGCCTCTCCACCACGCGCCCGGGCCCCCGGCGCCGCCGGCCCGCGCCCTCCTCGTCCTCGTCCTCCTCGCCCAGCAGCAGCAGCACGGGCGCCGAGGCGGCGGCCCGCGAGGAGCCGGAGCCGGAGCCCGCGCCGCGCGGCGGGGGCAGCGGCGGCCTCCAGCCCTCCGGGGCCGCGCCGGGGGTCGGGAGCGCGGGCAGCAGCGCGGCTTCCCTGGCGGGCGCGGGCGCGAGTCCGGCCGGCTGCAGCGCGGTGCCCCCGCGGCGGCCGCCCAGGCTGGAGCGTTTGGCCAGACGCCGCGCCTGCATGCCGGACGCGGGCCGCGGCGCGGCCGGGAGTTCGCGCGTCCTCCTCCTCCCGCTCGCGCTCCTCCTCCGCCGGCGCGGGCTGCAGGGGCCGCTCCCGGGCCGCGCGCCCGCCACTGGCTGCGGAGCGCGGGCGCCGCCTGCGCTGGACCGGCCCCGGGGACGCCGGCGGCCGGGGCTACGGCGGGGCGGCGCGGCGGCCGCGGGCAGGGGTGGGTGTGAGCGAGCGGCGCGCTGCCGCCTCCGCCGCCGCCGCCTCCGCCCCGGAGCCGCGGGCCGCGCTGCGCTCCATGCGGCCCGGCCGGCCGGTGCGCGCCTCCCCCGGCCCGCTGCGCCGCCCGCGCTCCGGCCTACCGCCGCCGACCCTGGGCGCGAGCTGTTTGTGTGGCGTCTCCTCCACCGCGGCCCCCCTCTCCGCGGGCCATGCCTCGCAGCCCGCCGGTCCCCCACCCCGTGCCGGCAAAACCCGGACTGGATTTATTCCCCACCGCAGTCTCGGAGACGCCGGCGCCCGCGAGCCCCGGGCCGACACCCAGGCAGCCCGGAAACCGCGGCGAGCAGCCCGCGAGGGAGCGGGTGACTTCGCGGCCGGCGAGGGGTCGGGAGGGAGGCTGAGCGGGCGGCGGGATCGGCGAGGAGCCCCGCGGTCCCGCTGGTGCCGCCGACCACCCCGGCTTTCGGCGAAGTCGGGCGGGTACACTCACCGGAGGTCGGGGCCGGTTCCCCGCGTGAGCCATCAGTCACTCGAATTTTTGAAACATTGTTTCGTGACACTGTCTACTCATCTCTGGATTTCTTTGAACGCACCATTCTAGGCCTTGTCTGTTGAGCTCGGTTGTCACCGCCAGTCTTTCCGCTTTGCTATATTTCTACCATAAGTACCTGACTATGACAGAGAAATCCCCCAAAGCCTTCTGCTCTCACTAATCTGCAGACTCCACTGGCATTGCCCAGGCCTTTGAAGAAACGAACAGGGTTGAGGGTTCAAGACTGAATTTGTTATCTTAAAAGACGTTAAGGCCTAGGGGAATCTGGCAGTAAAGAAAAGTTTGTTTACTATTTACCTTTGTCTGGGTCAGGCTATATAATGAACTGTACTCAATACTCATGTACCCCAAAGCCCACCGCTGTTGGGAGGGTTAGAGGAGCGTAACGATCCAATGTCCTGGCAACCACATCCACCAGGCCAGTGGGAAGGCCCCTCGCGCTCAGCTGATTATCATCGGTGCCTGAACATCACGTGCGCTTGTTAGACACGTGAAGGGGCTCATTAAATGCTCACGGTGTCTTCCAGCTGTTGAAGAGGAATGATGACAAAGATTCAAAAATGAAGTCTTAGTTTACAGTTACACCTCTTTCACCGAATGACGCTCTCGGTAGAATCTTTCAGGCCCCAAATAGTGTTACCATTTTAGCTCCCTTCTTTCCCTCATCTCTAGAGGCAGTTGCCGGAGGGTCTGTCTGGAAAGTGGAATCCTCACCTTCCTTTCCTTTTCCAAAGCTCTTAGGGTTCAGGGCTTCAAAAGTGAAAGTGTTGCAGTGTTAAACAGCAACAAAACCCCACTATCTCACCCACACGCCTCTCTCCCGCCTCGTTCCAGAAGATGGGATCTGGATTCCCCCAACGCATTTGGCGGATCAAGCCATTTTCTGGTGGAACTTTTCCTTGTAAATATTCCATCCAGGAATTCAGAAAGAGAAAATGGTTGGAGCATTTTAAGAGGCGAGTCTCTGACCCAAACTTGGGTAGCAGGAGCCACTGAGAAATGAATAAATTAGGGAGTGTTTGCAAAGAATAGTCAAGGTCATAGAAGTCATTTCAGCTGAGAAACTTAGCTTTGTTGGTTTGAGAAGGTTTTGGAAGAGTGTACCAGGGTCTCACTGAGTAAGGTCAGAGGTGAAATGTGGCCAGGGGACGCAAGCCAAATGGTGGAAACAAAAATGTGCAATAAATCAGCAAGTAGTTGGTGTTGGTTTTTTTTTAAGGCAGACACCAGAAGCACTGAGCTACATCCCAGGCCCTGTGGGCAAGTATTTAGGATACAGGTCTCAGGCCAAGCACCTGGGTCCAAATTCTGGCTCTGGAGCTTGCCAGCTACACTCCCCTACTCATTATCTTTCCATATCTCAGTTTTCTCATCTGTAAAATAATAATAAAGGTTTTTTGTTTTTGTTGTTGTTGTTTTTACCATAATGAATCAGTTCACGTGATCAGTTTAGAAGAGTTCCTGGTATAAGCTAAGCTCAGTATATGGACTTATCCTAAATATATTGTTAGTGTAGATAAACCAGGTGATTTGGGAAACTCTGGAAAGTAACAAGGAGGCTATCCTTTAAGTAGGTTCAGAAATGTTAAATAGCAAAATGTGTTTTAAAACTCAGCTCTGTCTTGTCAGGGCCACGGGTTGGGCCAAGGAGAATGCTTTTTGTGTGTGTCGGTAATTGCTATAGATGAAAGAAAGTAAATGTTTTCCTGAGGAACGGAAGGAAAGGCAGACTTAAGTGAATCAGCGAGTGCTATTTGCGGCTTAGTTCTCAGTAAGCTGGCTCGCTGTTGTATTTTCTTTCAAAATTGCCATCTACACTTTGAAATCAGCTTGTTCTTTCTCTCAGGCTACTTCAGCAGAGCCCATGCGCAACCTGCCCCAAACCCCACAGAGCCAGAGAAGCTGCTCTCTGAGGGAGAAAAAATAGCCGGCTTTGAAGTCAGACCATTAAATGAAGACTAATGTCACCAAAGAGGCTTGGCCCACGCTGGGCTCTGAGAGCTGAGGTTTTGGGTTCCCTGGGAGAGCAGCAGCAGCCAGCCAGATGCAGGCCACTCACCAGAGGACGATTAATAGGAATTTGTCGAGACTCAAGAAGATATGTCATGATATGGTCTCATGTGACGTGCGCACGGAAATATCTCCTCGTGCTGAGAAGGGAGAAAGAGTCCTCCTTGCTTCTTCCCCCGTCTTTGCTACATCACTGTCCCTCAACTAGGAGCTTTGTGCCACCAAGGACGAGCAGCTGAGTTTCTGGGCCTCAGGGTAAAGCCGGTATGCCTTCCAGGGCAAGGGATTGCCCACCTCATCACTGAAGCCAGTGCTTCACCGACACTCCCTGCATCTATTCAGTCCCACCATATCCAGTGGTCTTGGCCTGCATTGGGAAGAGAAAGAGACAGCATACAAAGTAAGCCAGCGTTGATTTCCTAGATACAGTAAGCCCTGCAGTAGAGAAAAATAAAGCAGAAGAGAAAGTCGAGAGTGCTGGAGATTTAAAATAAAGAATGGTGAGTCCGCCATGCTGGTACCTGCTGGTAATCCCAGCTGCCCAGGAGAATGAGGCAATAAGATTGCAAGTTTGGGACCAGATTGGGCAATTTAGCAAAATTTCCAAAGGGCTAGGGATGTAACTCAGTGGCAGAGTGCGTGCCCAAGACCCTGCCTTCAATCCCTGGTCCTGACAAGGGAGACGAGAGAGAGTGGGTATTTCTTTACATCAAAATAAAAATCTTGGAACTAACTTGAATGGCCAGCAACAGAGAGAATAAAATGTAGTTTGCACACACAGTGGAGAACTACTGTGCCATAAGGATAAACTTCAGTCATTTGTAGAACAATAGCTCCAACATCCCGAGACCATGGTGTTAAGTGAAACACATCAGACACACCAGCTCAAATACTGCATGCTTCCTCTTCTATGAGAAACCCAAAGTATAAATAAAGAGAAAAAAATAGAAGATGAATAATAGGAAGCAGAGAGAGAGATCTTAAGTGGGAAAGGGTCGAGAGATGGAGGGGGAGGGGAAGGAAGAGGGATAAAGGCTTTAAGGTATGTTAGGTACAGGGGCCAACTCCACACAAAGAATGTATACGTTATGTACCGCGAATGTACTAATCAGCCGGAAGAGTGGAGATAACGCGTGATGTGAATGAAGACTTGCACCGCGGTGTCCTGTTTACCCCTCTGGGGCAGAACGTGTCCCCTCTGCTCTCTGGCCCGCTCTGCACAGTGTGAAAGCGCTGAGGAGGAGGAAACGGGGCGACCTTTGGACCCGGCTGCACCGCATCGCGGCGGAGCAGCGCCCTGGCGTCTGGCTTCTTCCGGTCCGCGGTGACTCTGATACCTTTGAGTTTTGACCCAGAGATACACAAAGCATTTTTTTTACATATGTCTGAAAAATTATATACCGAAAACCAAGCTTGATTTGACACCACATTCCATTTTTAAAATTTAAGAATCAATAAAATAATAATCACAGTCTCCTAGATATAATCATTACAAGGGCACAAACAATATGTTCCCATCCTCCAGGGTCAGCTCTTCTAGGGCCTTATGAACTGGAAATAGTTGGATTTCTTAACAACGGTAACTCGTTTTGAAGGACTAGAGTTCTACGCTTGACAAAAGCTATGGAAGTGAGGTTCAGTTTATTTCTCTGTGTTTCTGGGAAATTTAAAAGTGACATCTGAGGCAGACTGAGAAACAGAGATGGAGAAACAGAAGGAGTCTGAGATGGCTCATTTCTTACAACCTTAGGCTGACAGCTGAGTCAGCGCTCAATTTCCACCCAAGTGTTTCTTCCATGAGCAACTAGCCCAAACCCTTTATGGACACAATACACTTTCAATACAGTTTTTTATAATACCTCTCGAAGACTTGGCTTTTTTGTGAGTACAAAAACGATAGCATTCTTTTTGCAACACATATAGGCCATCCTGAGACAGTACTGTAATTTTGTGTTCACTGTTTCTGTTTAGTCGGCTCATACGGACACTGAGAGACCACAGAAAGACAAGCCCGGGATTCCAGAGGCTTGGGTCTGCCTTCCCTGTGTGACACTTCTTAAGCCCCCTGGTCTCTGCAGAGTTCAGAATGAATGAGATACACTCCCCGAAGCCCTTTATTTCTTGAATTTCACAATATATCAACCATAAGAATGTTTTCAGGTTAAGCCAACTACCCATTATTAACTCTAAATAGTGAATAATATTGCATGCTAACAAGTGGCTGTTGACATGTTTGTGGGGTTCTATCACCCACTTCTAGATAGTGTTTTAGGACAGTCACCTCTGTACTTAGGAACATTACCTTTCATTTTATGGCCTTCTCTGCCTTTTTAGGAATACAGATATTATGAAAGAATTTTTTTTTTTGAGACAGGGTCTCGCTTTGTAGTTCAGGCTGGCCCTCAGCTCACTATGTAGCCCAGGCAAACCTTGAACTCAGCAATCCTCCTGTCTCTGCCTCCTGAGTGGTGGGATTACAGGCGTGAGCCACCACACCCAGCATTGTGGTATGTGATATTGATGGCCGGTGGGTGTGAGTCACCATGCCCAGCATT
>PVIC010009755.1:0-16702 GCA_004025085.1 Thryonomys swinderianus
TTTTTTTTTTTTTGGAAAGTCTTGCTGTGTCATCCAGGCTGGCCTTTAACTCACTATATAACCCAGGATGTCCCTGAACTCACAGGGATCCTCCTGCTTCAGTCTCCCAAATGCTGGGATTACAGGAATGTGCCAACACACCAGCACATTGATCATTTCTGCTGCCTATATTTTCAATAGTCATTTTTGTCTCCTGGATTTTGGTTTGTACCTTTATGTGGACTCTTATTCTCTACAAAACTGGTCATTCATGTTTTACATCCTTTTGTTTAGCTCAGCTAGCTTTTTCTTAGTGTCTTTGCCTATTGGGTCATTTATTAAGCTCATCTGTTCAATTATATCATCTTTGTTGTTGTTGTGTAAAGTATCTTAAGTACTAAAGTATCTCATATGGTATAATTTTGAACAATTTCTATTTCACATTACCTATTATATATTTTGGTCCTTATTTAGACTTTAAATTTCTCACAGCACAGAGACAATGCAATATTTACATGTGTGTCTGATTTATTTCAGTTAAGAGTATGGCCTCTAGGTGCATCCATTTACCTAGAAATGTCTCAAGTGTATCCTTCATGGTTAAATAGTACTCTATTATATAGAAAAACACATCTTTTTTAATCCATTCATTGGTTGATGGGCATTTGGGTTGTTTCCAAATTTAGCTACTACAAATTGTATATATATCTATATCCATTATAAATATGGTTGTGCATATCTCTTTTGTGGTATGGTGCTTTTAATTCTTTTGGGAAGATACCCAGAAGGAGGTATCTGGGCTAAATGAAACCTCTAATCCTAGTTTACTGAGGAATCTCCGCACTGATTTCCACAGCAGTTGCACCAGTCTACACTCCCACAGAGTAGAGGACTCCTCCAGCCCACAGCCCTGCTGGCATTTGTTATTGATGATTTCTTCTTAGTAGCCATTCCTTCTGGAGTAAGATGGAATCTTAGCATTGTTTTACTTTGCATCCCTCAAATGACCAGGGATGTGGAACATTTTTTCACATATTTATTTGCTGTCTCTATTTCTTTATCTGAGAACCGTATTCATCTCAGATGCCCATTTTTGGATTGAGTTTTGTTTTTTCTGAGAGGATCTTACTAGGGCAGTTCAGGCTGGCCTTGAATTCATGGCAATCCTCCTGCCTCAGCCTCCCAAATGCTGGGTTTACGGGTATATACCACCATGTCTGGTTAGTTGCATTAGGTTTTTTTTGTTTTTTTTTTTTTTTTCCAGACAGGGTCTCGCTTTGTAGTTCAGACTGGCCCTACGTAGCCCAAGCAATCCTCAAACTCAGCAATCATTCTGCCTGTGAGTGCTGGGATTACAGGCGTGAGCCACCACGCCCAGCATTGTGGTTTGTGGTACTGATTGCTGGTGGACTTGAGTCACCACACCCACTATTGCTGTATGTGGTTACCAGGGATTGAACCAGGGACTTTGCGCTTGCTAGGCAGGTGCTGGAACCAGTGACCTAAATCTTCTGCCCAGTTCTATCAGTTTTGAGCTCACCAAGAATCTGTTTTATTCTTCTTGTTACTTTTTACCTTTTTATCATGTCTGTGTAACTCAGCTACTTGGCTTTTGATTTCTTCCCCACTAATGCACCATGGATTAGCCTTGGTAGAGTTAGGAGTTGTGAGATGCGTTTTGTTGCCTTTTTGCATATTTATATTGTATGTATGTGTTTTGTGTGTGTATGCATGGATATGTCTGTTGTGCTGAGGGGTGAAGGGTGAATAAAATGGGAAGACTTCATTGCTAATATGGAGATCTCTTCAGTGTCTGCTTTTCAGTGGTGAACCTGGGTGTGGCTAACTATAGGCCTCTGCCTCTGTCTCAAGATCTGACCACCTCTATTCTTATGGAGAGTGTGTAATGTAATTGTCCCAGCACCTAGTTCTCCAGGATCTGAGTATTGCTGATGATACAAAGACAAACCAGATATTGGCATACATAAAAAAACAATAGCAACAACTATGCCACCATGCGCAACAAAAAGGAATTAGGAAAAACAAATTAGATAATGCACAGCCTAAGAACCAATAAAAACTACCACTGTACCTGTTTAATGGTAGAAAGAGATCTGCAATAATAGGCACAAAGACAAGCAAATACTGACATAAAGTGAGTATCCATCAAATGAAACAACTATAGCTCCATTAACCCGAGAAAAGAATTCAATACCAATGGTCTAGAGTCAACTCAATGTCTAAAGCTTACTAAAACTTAAGAGGAGTACTAGTAAAAGTTGAGGGGCTGAAGAAAGGAAGATGAACAAAGTAAAATTTGAAAAATAAAGAAAAGGGAACTGAGGAGAAAACAGATAAAAAGATCTAACTAAACAGTAAAAGAAAATCAATACAATTAGACAAAAGTAACAGAAAAGAACAGGAAAGAGAAAAAAAGAAATGAAAGACAAGTCCAAAACATTCCTCTGTAAGTTTAAGTGAGTGGCTTCTTTTGGGGGTCTGTAGTGTTGGAATCTACCAGACATAGGGAGGGATAATGAGTCAATACATGTTCTTTTCCACATGATTTTTTGTGTGTGAATGCCGAGTCCTGGCCAGTCTTTCCTGTTGCACGTGGCCAGTCAACAGTGTTAGCCAGCCACTCCTACTTTGTGTCCCTCTGTGTGGCCCCAAATCACTGTGGTCTCTGTGTAATCTCATGGCCTGTGGGTTTGTAAGATGCCCTCCAACTATAATGCAGCGTGTCAACTGTCCAAGGTGAGCTGGGTCCCTGAATAAGCTGGCAGATGGGGCGAGCAAGCCAACCACTGAGCTCTGTGCTGGACACAGGGAACACAGCAGGGGTGGTGGTGGTGGTGAGAGTCCTCTGGATTTCATGTCAGCCCTCTGAAGTGCACTCCCCTCTGAAAACCACCCGCGACAGCCTGGCTGCTCACTCCAGAGGGTGGGACCCCTGTGTCTCTCCCGCCGGGAGTTTGGACTTCTGGGGCATAGAGTCTATGTTTAGTGGAGACCCTCTCTGGGACCATCTCTTGTGGGCATTTCCCACCCAGTGTGGCGGAATAAACCCAGAAATCCTAAGGTGCAGCTGTTGTGTGGCTTGATTCCTTGGGGAATCCAGTATTCAACATTAACCCCTTCCCCAAATTACTCCTGACTTATCACTCAAATATGGGGCGCTGCAGTGATTTCTCCAACTGTAGCCCTATGTAGGGTCACTTTCAAAGCACTGTCAAACCCCAGGCTGGCTTTCACATTTTACAGTGACCATGGACTCTTGTTGGGGTGAGCCCTGCCCACCAGGCTCATTGTTTCTCTCTGGGCCTGCGCACCTCCAAGGCTTGCCCTGTGCTTGTGGAAACAGGTCTCCCTCCAATTGGAAACGTTTCCCCAGCCCTTTTTACCCTGCAACAGACTTGCTAAGTGGCTAGGCTGGCCCTGAATTTTCCATCTTCCTGCCTCTGCCTCCGAAGTAGCTGGCAGCAGCTGGCTTAACAGTGGTATGATATCACACCCACTACAGATGAATTTTACAGGTGACATTTTTTTGTCTAGGAAAACTAGCTTGTATTACACTCTCACAAATGACCTACATTGTATAAGCAGTTAAAACTAGAGTATATGTATTTTTCCATTCTCTCTTGTTAGAATGATGAAAAGAATGATAACAAAAAAATGAATGCCCGGGTATTTAGCTCAAGTGGTACCATGCCTACCTTGGAAGTAGAAGGATCCGACTTCAATCCCCTGGTGCCACAAAAAAAAAAAAAAAAAAAAAAAAGGAATGATAACAATACAGACTAGCTGGGTATGGTAGCTTATGGCTGTAATATTAGCATTTGGGAGGCTGAAGCAGGAGGATCAACTCTAGTTCATGTGGGCTACATGAGTTTGTGGCCTGTCTGCACTACAAAGGGAGATCTTACAAAAACAATAGAGAACCAAGTTCCCCTGTGTTAGAATCTGAACAATTATTATAAATAATTTCCAATATAACTCAGCTATACTCTTCTGCAGGATCACATGACACCGAAGGGATTGCTTAGTATAACAAAATCACTAACAGTGATTTGTTCAATAAACACTAAGAGCCCACTATGCACAAGGCCCTACTGATTTAATTAGCAAGCATGGGAAGCTGGGAGTGGTAGCACATGCCTATCATCGGAAGGGTGAAACAGGAGTGATGTGACTTTGAGGCCAGTCTGGGCTACACATGATTTTAAGGCCAGCCTAAATGTCATAGAGACTGTTTCAAACAAAAGTGTGGGAAAGAACAGATTTGGAATTTTTGCCTTGAAAATGACTTTTAGAACTATCCGAGGCAGAGAGAAGTCAAACTTTGTTTCACTGGAAAACTCCTCCTCAAAGAACACATACAAAGCTTGCGCCAATGATTTGGCTGCAGTGATTGCTAAGCACACAACAAAGCTCACAACCTAGGAATACAGTAAAGTGAAAGAAATACTTGTCTATGGTGCACCGTTTCCATTCCCTGCCCAGGTACAGAACCTGGTCAGTTTACTCAGTGACTCGATTAGAGCTCAGAAACTACCCTGGCTCCTGCACAGTCTACACCAGATAGGTAAAAACCATGAGGCTCGGGCCGGAGGGTTAGCTCAGTGGTTCCGGCGCCTGCCTCGCAAACATAAGGACCTGAGTTCGATCCCCGGTTACCACATAGAATGCTGGGCGTGGTGGCTCACGCCTGTAATCCCAGCACTCGGGAGGCAGAGACAGGAGGATTGCTGAGTTCGTGGCGGCTTGCCTGGGCACCATAGTGAGCTCAGGGCCAGCCTGAACTACAAAGCAAGACCCTGTCTCCAAAAAGCAAAAAAAAAAAAAAAAAAAAAACAAACCATGAGGCTCATCACAGTGCAGATGAAATGTGACGCTACTAGCTCATCTGACTATCAAAGTGGGGGATCATCACATCTTATTCTGGTGTGTCAGCAAAACCAAGTCAACCAGGTGAGGATTTTCAAATCTACATCTATAACTCTTCTGATGAGGCAAATGGATGGACGATCGAGCTGGTACCAGAGGCCTTGGAGACAGTGAGGCCCAGCAAGCTCCTGCTGTCACCCGACTACTTCAAGGACACTGGAAAGTCTCAATGCAGGTCTTTTAATGTCTCAAATGCATATAGAGCAATATTCACTAGCAAGCAAACAATCCAGGAGAAGGATTATTTAGTGGCTTTAGAAAAGATTATATAAGGCATAAAACTTTCAATTAAAGTTATTTATTTAAAAATACTCTCCAACAATTTTGATTCTATATCACAAATCAAATCAAATCAAATCAGTGAGTGCTGGTACAGAACACTAACCGATCAGACCTGCTCAGAGGATGTGATGAACTTGCAAGTTCATCAATAGCAGCTACTGAGCAGTGGCACATAGGCCCAAAGCATTCACCTCTCCACATAAGGTGCATAACCGAGATGCAGTACTTCATACTAAAATACTTTATAATATTCTTGCTTCATTTCAGGATCTGGCTAATATAAAAATGATACTGGCTTTTTAAAGTATATAAGCAATGATTTGGATTTTCCTTTCTTGCAAAATTCAAGAACATGATTATCTGAAATTTCTTTACTTTTTGTGAAGTAGTTAAAAACAACCTGAGGCTGTATTCCATTTCCACTCTAATCCAGTGACTAAAGTATATTGGATATTTACTAGAGAGATCATTATATATGTCACAAGATCCCAGTGCTTAAACAAGAGCTTTTGACAGGTTTTAAAGTTTTATAAACTTCAAATTAAGTTTCATAAGACAGGCATTAAAAATGGCTTTTTGAAACATACTACTCAAAGGAAACCCTTTAGCACTGAGAGCACCAGATACTCTGGGGAAGACCTGGTCTGCCCTTTGCCTTATTTGTTTCTTGCTGTGCTGGGGATCAAACCCAGGGCCTTGTGAATGCGAGGCAAGCACTCTACCACTGAGCTACAACCTCTGGCTCCAGTTTCTTTTGATAGTTCAAGAAATGAATCTTTTCTCAACAGTTTCTTGATAAGCAACAAATCTTCTCAAATTCATCTTAACGTTGTCGAGAACACACAGCTGCTCTGGAGTGTATTTACTTCTCCCTTCTTTTCGTATCTGCCAAAAAAAATTATATGTGATTTGGTATATATTACTAATTCATTTAAGGTAGGACATGCCTATAATTTTTTTTTTTTTTGTGGTACTGGGGATCAAACTTGGGCCCTTGTGCTTCCAAAGTAGGTGCAGTACCATTTGAGCTAAATCCCCAGCCCATGCCTATAATCTTACATTTTTGGAGGCTGAGGCAGGAAGATTCCAAGTCTGAGTCCTGTCTAGTTGAATTAGAGACCCTGTTTCAAAATTAAAAAAAAAAAAAAAATTTTTTTTTAAAGTTGGGGATATAGTTCAGTGTGAACACCCTGGGTTCAATTCTTTGGGAGAAGGGGAGAGGGGGAGGGGGGAGAGAGACAGAGAGAGAAAGAAAGAAAAGAAGGCTGAGCATGGTAGCACATGATTTCGAGCTGGGTGTGGTGGCTCACACCTGTAATCCCAGCACTCAGGAGGCTGAGGCAGGAGAATCCCTGTGAGTTCAAGGCCAGCCTGGGCTACACAGTGAGACCCGTCTTAAAAAAATTTTTAAAAAATTTAAAAAGAGGGGAGGAGGGAAGAAAAGAAGGAAGAAAGAGCAAAAGTACTTAATTTAATTTGGAGTACATTTAACTATTTTTTTCAATAAGACAGCTGCAAGAATTTGTTAAAAGTTTTACTCCCAAGGTAAACAGAATATTGTTCACTAAGAGTAAAAATAAATTTATTTTTAAAAGATAAATTTAGGATGTACTTTTAAAATGCGAAAAAAAAATCCTCAGACTACAGGCTAGCTTTCTGACTAACAAAGAGACTTCATTAGGACTATACGCTTTTTTTTTTTTTTGAGACAGGGTCTTATTTTGTAGGTCAGGCTGGCCTTGAGCTCTCTATATAGCCCAGGCAAGCCTCAAACTCACAGCAAACCTCCTGCCTCTGCCTCCTGAGTGCTGGGATTACAGGTGTGAGCCACCAGGACCAGCACTGTGGTATGCAACACTGATTGCTGGTGGGCATGAGTCACCACACCTGGTACTGTTGTATGTCGTTACTGGGGATGGACCTTGCACTTGCTAGGCAGGCGCTGGAACCAGTGAGCTAAATCTCTGGCACAAGACTGTATACTTTTAAGAAAAGAAAAATGATGAAATATTATTACCACAGCAATGCATACCATATAGGAAAACGAATGTGAATGATGGAATTTTCAGAAATTTGGGGTCCTTTCCCCAGTTCAGTTCCTAACTCCTTTACAGACACTTGTTTCTGTGGAGTTTGTTCTCTGTTCACAGAGCTGTGACCAAACTACAGCCTCCTGCATGCTAAACATGTTCTCCACCTCTGAGCTCCTGCCCCAGCCTTTCTGCAGAGTTCTGAGAAATCTACATCTGTTTGCCTAACAGCTGCGAGAAAAGAAAAGGGGGATACTTTCTCCTCTTTAGCTCACAGGCTCTCTTCCAGAAGTCCAAAGGTCTATACCTTTTATTTATTTACCTTTTCAAGACAGAGTTTTCACTATGTAGCAGACTGCCCTCAACCTTGTGATTCTCCTACCTTGACCCCTGGAGTGCTAGGGTTACCCCTTGGCTGGACCTGTAGCTTTCACAATGTAGACACCTACTATGTACTGGTTTGAAAATATCTGTAGGGTATAGGATGAAGCCAAAGCAGGAAATTCAGGTCTGCTACCTTAGAAAGACTAAAGGAGAAAATAGTCAGGTACATTTCTCTTTGCTCAAGAAACACTATTCAACTTGGTTATCTATGAGGCAAAGAGTAAGTAGGAATAAAATTCCTCAGTGCTTATACAACAAGCTAAGAAAACACAACAGACTTGAACAGAACTCAAGAGTGCCGTGTTCACTCTATTTTTTCACAATTAAGTCCCTTAGTGATCAAGGTTAAGTCTATAAATAGCAGCCACCATTGCAAAGTTTTAAAATGTAATATGCTAAAACATTAAAATGTGAAGAATAAACCAACATTAGTGTTCTTTAAAGAACACTGAATTTAGAATGCAATAATGACACTGAGGGGTTGGGGATTTAGCTCAGTGGTTCTAGTGCCTGCCTTGCAAGCACAAGGTCCTGAGTTCAATCCCTAGCAACCACATACCACAATGCCAGGCATGGTGGCTCACAAATGTAATTCCAGTGCTCGGGATGCAGAGGCAGGAGGACTGCTGTGAGCTCAAGGACAGCCTGAACTACAAAGCAAGACCCTGTCTCAAAAAAAAAAAAAAAAAAGACACTGAGAATGTATGTGGCCCCTATTGCTATTTTTCTTTCCTTCATGAAAACTATTTATCTCTTAAAATTTTTTTCAGGAAAACCATGCAGCAGCATACCAGTGAGCCCAACTACTTGAGATAGGAAGATCTTAGAGGCCAGGAGTTTGAGACCAGCCTGGGCAATACAGTGAGTTCTGTCTCAAAACAAAGTATTTTTCTAGTATGCACAAGGCCATCAGTGGAATTCCCTCCCTACAAAATTTATAGTTTCCTCCATGAAGTAGTAAATTCTAAATCAGGAGCTTGTTAAATAAAAGATATCAGAAAACAACAAAAGCAAATTTCTTATGAAAATCTATTATTGGAGGGCATAGTGGTGCACATCTATAATAATAGGATTTGCAAGGCTGAGGCCGAAAGACTACAAGTTCAAGGTCAGTCTGAACTACAGAGACCCTGTCTCAAACAAAAAACAGCAAAATTTTATTATCTTGACAAGAGATTTAGAAGCAAATATTTAATTTAAAATCTAAAATACCAGGCTGGGCATGATGGCATATGCCCGTAATCCCAGCACTCAGAAGGCCAAAGCAACAAGATCTCCCTGAGTTCCAGGCCAGCCTGGGCTACATACTGAATTCAAAGGCAGCCTGAACTGCCTCATCAAGAGCCTGCCTCTAGAGCTGGGGATTTAGATCAAATGACACCACACCTATTTTTGAAGCATAAGGGCCTGAATTCAATCCCTGGTACCACACAAAAAAGAAGAAAACAGGGCTAGAGGGTTAGCTCAGTGGTTCCAGCACCTGCCTCGCAAACGCAAGGTCCTGAGTTCGATGCCTGGTAACCACATACAATGCTGAGCTTGGAGACTCAAACCCACCAGCAATCAATACCACATACCACAGTGCCGGGCATGGTGGCTCATGCCTGTAATCCCAGCACTCAGGAGGCAGAGACAGGAGGATTGCTGAGTTCTAGGCTTGCCTGGGCTACATAGTGAGCTCAGGGCCAGCCTGAACTACAAAGCAAGACCCTGTCTCAAAAAAAAAAAAAAAAGAATAAGAAAACAAAACCAAAACCTGTCTCCAAAAAACCACCCCTAAATGTAAAATACTGGGCTGGAAATGTGGCTCAGTGGAAAAGCCCTCAAATAGCATATTTGGAGCCCTGCGTTTTATGTCTAACACTGAGGAAAAATAAATCTAAAATACGAAAAGATCTCAAAATTACATAATTTTGGGGAGCTGGGGATGTAAACTCAGTGGCTTGAATATGTCAGGGCTTAGAGTTGATTCCCAGCACAGAATAATTTCAAAATTACTTAATTTTGAAAGTGAGATTCACATCAAAGAATTTAGAATTCCTGGGGGCTGGCGGTATAGCTTAGGGATAGAGTGTGTGCTTAGCATGAGTGAGGTCCTGGGTTCAATCCCTAGCACTGAACTAACTAAAATTCCTGGCTGTTCTCCTACCATACTCTTCTTGAGTTTCTGATTGGCTGACTGATTTTTGGCTTCACTGGGAATTGTACATAGTGCCTTGCACATGCAAAGCAGGTAACCTACTACTGAACTACATCCTCAGCCCTTGAAATCATTTTTTTTTTTTTTTTGCGGTACTAGGGATCGAACTTGGACCCTTGTGTGTCCAAGGTTGGCGTGGTACTATTTGAGCTAAATCCCCAGCACCTGTTTTGTTTTGTTTCGCTTTTGAGCCAGGGTCTCACTTTGTAGTTCAGGCTGGTGTTGAGCTCACTATGTAGCTCAGGCAAGCCTCGAACTCAGCAATCCTCTTGCCTCTGCCTCCTGAGTACTGAGATTACAGGCATGAGCCACCACACCCAGCTCGAAATCATTTTTTTTTTTTTTTTGAGACAGGGTCTTGCTTTGTAGTTCAGGCTGGCTCTGAGCTCACTATGTAGTCCAGGCAAGCCTTGAACTCAGCAATCCTCCTGTCTCTGCCTCCCGAGTGCTGGGATTACAGGTGTGAGCCACCACGCCCGGCTTGAAATAATTTTTTGACTCAAAATTAGTTTTGATGTTTCTAATAAAAAACTAAAATGCTAATGAAGGCAGAACCACATTCTCCAATAGAAACAGTCTGGAGTTTACCTTTTTTTTCCCCCAAAGGAGTATCTCTTACAGTGAAACTCATGTCTAATGTTTCATGGGATACAAATTTGAAATGTATATGAAAGTGCTTTATAAATGAAAGACAATAGGATTTATATATGTTAAGTATTGTTAATACTGCTAAATTGTTAGAAGAAACAAGGAGCTTGTCAGATGCCACTCAGGCTCCAATTATGATTATTCCACAGTCACTCTGTATAGCTATGACTCCGTCAACAAGCATTCCACAAAGGACTGGGAATAAAGTGCTGTAACTATCACTGAGTTTTACAAGAATTTGTTACACACCTGCCTCTAAATTGCATGGTGATAACTATATACACTTCTCCCTAGAGGGTGCTGAGACTTCATAAATGAATTTATAAATAAAAAAGTTACAAACTTTCATTTTGAAGATGGGCTGGAATTCTTTTAGAGCTGATAACAATTTAATTTGCACGGAGGCTCTTTCAGCTTCTTGGCCATCTGCAAAAACATCAAAGAGGGCATCCAAAGCTTCTCCTGCTACTACAAGGGAAGGGTCTTTGGTGGCAACCTCAAGCAGGAAGCATCCAATGGTCTGGAAACAGCAAACACATTATAACATGACTCAGGTCAGTCTCAAAAATGACTGTCAACTTCCTACATGGCAGTAACACACGCAAGCTATTTCATGTAAAAATGCCAAGTGTAAATGAAAACTGTTAAAGGTCGAAGGTTTGACCAATACTTATACCAAGTACAGCACAAGCAATACAACTGAACATGGTATAGTTTGTTTCCCTAAATAAAGTCCACAAGTGATACATGCCAAGTTGGTTTTCAAAGTCATTACATTTTCCCCCTTTGTCCTCTCAAAAAGGCTTCTCTATGGTATTAAAATGCAGACAAATTCTTACTTGTTATGGAAAAAACTAAGACAATAAAAAAATAGCCCAACATTAAGCTCATTTTGTTTTATCATCCACCTTCCCTTTTGCCTGCACAATTAGGTAGTTAATGAACAGACCACTACCAATCTGCAAAGAATGGTTCTGCAGTAGCTTTCTTCTAGCTCGATGTTTTTGCATCACCTTTGTGCTCAGTGATGTGCAGGCTGACTACTGGGCTGGGAAGGAAATGTTCAAAATAACAGGTCAATCCCTGGACTGCTCAGTAAATTCTTTGGATTGCAGTGTTTCTCATCTGAATAAAAAAGGTCTAGGTACTTTCAAAGACAGCATTTAGACATCAGATCCTAAAACATTAGGAGGCACACATCACTTATGAAGAAGTCTTATTCATTATTTCACCTTTTTTTTTTTTTTGAGACAGAGTCTCGCTTTGTAGTTCAGGCTGGCCCTGAGCTCACTATGGAGCCCAGACAAGCCTCGAACTCAGCAATCCTCCTGCCTCTGCCTCCCGAGTGCTGGGATTACAGGCATGAGCCACCAAGCCCAGCGAAGAAGTCTTATTCATAAGGATACATCTAAATTGAATCCAGACTTTATAGCTAATCTTCAGTTTGCAGAAAATAGAGAGGATAAAGGAACAAACTGAATCCACAAGGAAGCAATCAGACAGATCCAGAAGACTGGACACCCTCTGGGACAGCTGACCCCAGAGTTGAGGAAGAAATATGCTAGGAAGATCTGTTCTGGACTTAAATGGAGCAGATTCCAAACCAAACATGACTTGTAGACTTGACTGTCTTAAAGAAACTAACTATAATCAGATATCTTTGAAACAATCACAAAATTACAAACACAAATAGGTATTAGACATATTAAGAAATTACTTTGGGGCCGGAGATTTAGCTCAGTGGTTCCAGAGCCTGCCTCCCAAGCACAAGGCCCTGAGTTCGAACCCAGTAACCACATACAATGTTGGGCGTGGTGACTCACACCCACCAGCAATCGATACCACATACCACAGTGCCGGGCGTGGTGGCTCATGCCTGTAATCCCAGCACTCGGGAGGCAGAGGCAGGAGGATTGCTGAGTTCCAGGCTTGCCCGGGGTACATAGCAAACTGAGGGCCAGCCTGAACTACAAAGCGAGAACCTGTCTCAAAAAAAAAAAAAAAAATTTGTCTTTGGCCTTGTCCTGAATAATTTTTGATAAATTATCTCTGGAGTAAAGTTAAATGGCAAAATGAGGCTTAGCTTTCCCAAGGATTTATCTTATACATTTAATTGCATCAGGCCAGTGGGTATACTCTATCTCAACTCTAAAGCTATAAGCAACTGCTTGATAGGTATGTTCTCATCATGGCCACAGGAGTTCTTAATAATCCTACACCAACAGTTGCTCTTCTCCCATTTCTATTTATTTACTTTTGTTTTTTGAGACAGGGTTTCACTATGTAACTCAGGGTGGACTTGAATTCAGCAATCCTCCTGTCTCGGATTCCTAAGTGCTGGTATTATAAGCATGCTCCACCATACCCAACAACCCAGCCCATTTCTATTTTAAGGTTTTTAGGTTAGAAAGAAATAGTTTTACCTTAAGAGTTTCAAGTGTTCCATCTTCTTTGGCTAGGACACTGCCTGTGATTCCTAAAATACTGACAACATTCACTCGAACTCCGATGTTACTGCTGTGAATGCTTGCTTTGCATAATGACACCAGTTGATCCGGTGTCATGCACTGTAGAGAGAAGAGAGTTTTTAGTGTTAAATTTATTCCAACAGTAAATGAGAATAGGATGGACAAGAATCTCTCCAAAGGCTGCAGGTGTTATGAGCAGTACAAACACCCACAGAGAAGTTATTATCATTCTAATCGCTCCTAAATACAGCTGGCAACACAGCCCTGCTCTTGTTACCATCACTACTGAATCTGAGAAGGGAGCCTCAGGTCCTATTAGTTTCATTTGAAGACTCATTCCAGAGGTATGAGGACTAAAGTGTTTCTAATTTCTTATTAATATTGAACATAAAGGCTTTAAAAGTATAAGTGGAGGGCCGGAGGGTTAGCTCAGTGGTTCTGGCACCTGCCTCCCAAGCACAATGGTCCTGAGTTCGAACCCAGTAACCACATACAATGCTGGGCATGGTGACTCACACCCACCAGCAATCAATACCACATACCACAGTGCCAGGCGTGGTGGCTCACGCCTGTAATCCCAGCACTTGGGAGGCAGAGGCAGGAGGATTGCTGAGTTCCAGGCTTGCCTGGGCTACATAGTGAGCTGAGGGCCAGCCTGAACTACAAAGCGAGACCCTGTCTCAAAAAAAAAAAAGTATAGGTGGAATCATGCAGCTTTAATAAAAATTGGCTGAGTCTAGACAAAGTAAGAACTTTGAGATGTTTTGTCATACATTATAGAAGAGTATAAAAGTCATTAAACTATATAGTACTTCTATCATGCAGTGATAATTTTCAGTTTGAGCACCTATTTGGGCAAAAGAATCATGAGAGAATGTACATGTCAGGCTGCCAGGCTGTCATGTACAGTGTGGTGATGAAGAGCTTTGCTCTGGAGCCAGACATCCTGGGTTCAAATCCCAGCTCCATCCCTCACCACCAGGAGGTTACTAAATTCCATCAAATTGTCAATTTTTCCACGACTAAAATGGAGACAACCAAAGTGTTCCTCACAGAGTTGCTCCAAGGATTACATAAAACACATAAAACACTGTTAACCGGAGTTATTATTTGCAAGGAGACTGAATAAATGCCAATCCACAATCATTTACATTCCTTCTGCCAACTCTAAAGCTAATAGTAACACATCAGACTTCGTAGAAAATACTGAAATGACAAAAGCTGCACAAATAGCAGGATTCTGCACAGCTCAGAGAGGCCACTGTAAATCTTACATTCTTGACCACATAATCACCAGGACAATTTCACAGAAGCTGCTGAACAGACGAACCAACAAGGTTAAGAACCAGACAGGGAGGCCGGATAGCTAAACTCTGGTGCTGATGCTGTCACTCAGCAAATCAAGCCACTGGTTTCCTCTCCTGAGGAGCACAGAAAAGCCAGGGTTCTGGCTCTGACACTTGATGCTCATGCCCATCATAGAGCTAATCTGAGAATTCAGCACCTCAATATACAGGTATAAAGCCAGGGGTGGGTGGGTTGTGGCGCACACCTGTAACCAGAGAACTGTGAGAAGCTAAGCCAGAATCACAAGTTTGAGTGCAGCATGGGCTGTGGCTTAGTGAGACCCTATCCCAAACAGGTGGGAGGTGAGGATGTCGCTCAGATCAAAGGGCCTCGGTTTAACCCCAGTGCCACAAACAACATATACACTCACAAAACAATATACAGGAATAAATGTCATTAGAAAAGCATGAGCTTTGAGTAATTTGGTTCCATGGAGGAAGCAAAGCAGTGACAAAGACAAGGAGGCCACGAGCTGTGTGGCCAGTGACTGGGAGGCCGGTCTGAGCACAGACCGAAGTTTCTGGGATACAGTGCCACCACAGGAACCTCCAAGGAGAGGGGCAGGTCCCAGAAGATGGATGATGATGAAAACCAAAAGAAGTGCTGGTATGGGCCAGTGATTCTGAGACATGTTAACAACTAGAGGACTTTAGAAAGGAAGGAGAACAGTTTAAAACAATACTTTTCAGACTTAGGCTGAGGATGCAGCTCAGTAGTACCATGGCTCCTGGCAAGTCCAAGGTCCTGGGTTCAATCCCTGGTTCCACCAAAAAAAAAAAAAAAAAGAGCCAGACCTAAGTATGCAAGAGAATAACCTAGAGAACATGCTAAGATGTAGACTGCTGGACTCCTGTGCAAGGTCTCTGCACCCAGGCAGGATGAGGGTGTAGCTCTGGCACTGAGAGCCCTTGCCTCACCTGTGCAAAGTCCTGGGCATTCAATCCCCAGAACCACAAAACAAATAAAAAGTACCAAGAGATAGGAGGATTGCTGAGTTCGAGGCTTGCCTGGGCTACACAGTGAGCTCAGGGACAGCCTGAACTACAAAGTGAGACCCTCTCTAAAAAAAAAAACTTACCTGAGGAATGTTCTTAGAGGCCATTGTTTGCAAAAGAGCCCTCAAGGCACTACTTATTGCTTCTAGAAAGTCAGCATGTTTGGCAAAATCTGAAACACAAAAAGTTACCACAACATACAATGGTGAGTTCGAGGCCTGCCTAGGCTATATAGTGAATTCAGGGCCAGCCGGAACTATAAAGTGAGACCCTATCGCAAAAAAACTAAAAACAAACAAAACCCAAAACAACTGAACCACTTCAGATGATTTCAGCTCTCAGCCTTCAAATTTTTCAGCAAATGCCTTAGATAGGTTGTCTATCTCAGCACTCCTGGCCTTCTGGACCAGATACTTCTCTGCTGTGTGTGTACAGGGCTCTCCTGTGCCTTACAGAATGGTATCAGCATCCCTAGTATACTACCATGTAACGATCACAAATACTTCCAGGCACTGCCAAATGTCTGGAGGTGGGAGGGATTATCCTCCGGTCAAGATCACTGCCCTAAACATTGTGGAACAGAGACAAACTATCTCCACTGTGCCTGTCTAAATTTCTTATCCAGAAATACTTCCAGAAGTAACAACTGATAATTGTTCTTGCTTGAGACAGGGTCTCACTGTGTTGCTCAGGCTGGTCTTGAACTCACAAGCTCACATGATCTTCCCAGCTCAACTCCCTGAACTGCTGGCACTGCTGGTGTGCTCTACCACACCCACTTTAATTCCTGTTGTTTTAAATCACAAGTTTTGGTTTGGCTTCCTGCCTTGTGGTGCTTGGGACCCTGTCCTGGTTCTGATCCCCTTTTTAGGTTGCTTAGGTGAGAGATAGGCAGATTCCAACATATTTTAATCAAAGCTTATATTCTTTGGGCCCTCTCATTTCAAAATATGTATTATAAACTAAAGCAGAGGATTTCTGATTCAGATTGAATCAATGCAGACCAGGTAACAGGACAGCTTCACGACCAGAGAGACCTGGCATGAAGTCCTACCTGATATTGTGCAAATCCTCTCATTTTACTTTGCTCTTCTCTCTAAAGTGACCTCCTCAGAGAGCACTCTTCACACTTGCTTAAGGCAAGACCTCATATTACTCTGCTGTTATTTTTCTCTTCACAGCTAAAATTAGATTAAATATTATGCCAGGATGCAGACTCTACATGCCAACTGACTCCATCTATTCACACTAGTATCTCTAGAACTACAGAATGTATGACATAAAAAACATTCAACATACAATGAGTGACCTTGACAATCTTCTTTCAGCTCTATAAATCTCAGCTTCCCTGTCAGGAAGAAGTGCCTATCTCTAAAAACTGGTATCGAACAAGCCCTAAAAACTGCTGTGAGGTTCTTACTA
>PVIC010009755.1:16802-37803 GCA_004025085.1 Thryonomys swinderianus
TTAAAAAACTACCATATTGGCTCTGAAATGTACATTTGATTAATGTTCCAAGAGTAGCCTTAGAAATTCATGAACTGCACATAAAACAAATGTGTTGCAAAAAACTAACAATATAAAGAAAACATACCTCAGATTCAATTTTTTTCTTTTATTCTAAGGACAGTAACTATTACCTTAGTTCAAAATACTCATCTAAACTATACCTCATTTTATATTATGTATAATTCATTTTGTATCTAGATCAGTGGTGGCAAACCTAGGGCACAAGTGTCACAGTGAGCTGTTTGTTTCACTGAAAGTTCTAAAAGGGGGGCTGGAGATTTAGCTCAGTGGTTCTGGCGCCTGCCTCGCAAGTGCAAGGTCCTGAATTTGATCCCGGTAACCACATACAGTGCTGGGCATGGTGATTCACGCTCACCAGCAATCAATACCACATACCACAGTGCCAGGCGTGGTGGCTCACACCTGTAATCCCAGCACTCGGGAGGCAGACAGGATTGCTGAGTTTGAGGCTTGCCTGGGCTCCATAGTGAGCTCAGGACCAGCCTGAACTATAAAGCCAGACCCTGTCTTAAAAAAAAAAAACTCTAAAAGGTTCACCATTACTGATCTAGATTAAGGAAGATATGTTAGGCAATTAATTTTTATTCACTTCACTTCACAGTTCTGGCCATTTATCCACATTTGCGAAAATAATTTCCTCCCTCCCTCCCTCTCTTCCTTCCTTCCTTGCCTCCCTCCCTTTCTCTTTCTTTCTTTCTTATACTTGGGATCGAACTTGGGACCCTATGCTTGTGAGGCATATACTGAGCTAAATCCCTGGCTCAGGAAAAGAAATTCAAACAACCTGCTTTTTAGCTAAATATTCAGGAAAAGGTCAATAGATACGGTACTACTGGAGAATTAAGTAAATGTCAAAAGAAATTAAACAAAAGAAGTGATTCAAAATGACTTTCCCCTCAAAAATATTACACAATAGGGCCAGAGATTTAGCTCAGTGGTTCCAGCACCTGCCTTACAAGCACAAGGTCCTGTGTTTGATCCCGGTAACCACATACAATGCTAGGCGTGGAGACTCACGCCCACCAGCAATCAGTACCACATACCACAGTGCCAAGTGTGGTGGCTCACACCTGTAATCCCAGCACTCGGGAGGCAGAGACAGGAGGATTGCTGAGTTCCAGGCTTGCCTGGGCTACATAGTGAACTGAGGGCCAGCCTGAACTACAAAGTGAGACCCTGTCTCCAAAAAAAAAAAAAAAAAAATACAAGATCAAAGAATCTGCAGCATGCCTAAATGTAGGTTAAAAAAAAAGGAGAAAAGCTGACAGACTGACCTAATATGCAAATATACCATGACCAAAAATTTGATCTTTTGAAAAATAAAGTTTTTAATGGAAACAAAGATATTAGTGTTTTGAATTCAAGAACCAGATTCCACTACATAAAAAACTCTCCTTTTATCCCTGTTATCAGTTACAGAATATTATATCACAAGCTTAGTAACTATTCAGACTGTATTTTGGAATCAAAATTTAAATAAGTTAAAATACTTCTCAGAATACTTCTCAGTAGTACATTGTGTGCCTAGTATGCATAAGGCTCGGGGTTTGATCCTCACCATCAAAAGACCAAAACAAAACAAAACTTCAAAAAATTGTAAGTTAGGGCCGGAGGGTTAGCTCAGTGGTTCCAGCGCCTGCCTCGCAAGCGTAAGGACCTGAGTTCGGATCCCCGGTTACCACATAGAATGCTGGGCGTGGTGGCTCACGCCTGTAATCCCAGCACTTGGGAGGCAGAGACAGGAGGATTGCTGAGTTCGCGGCGGCTTGCCTGGGCACCATAGTGAGCTCAGGGCCAGCCTGAACTACAAAGCGAGACCCTGTCTCCAAAAAGCAAAAAAAAAAAAAAAAAATTTGTAAGTTAAATAGAGCTGTATAAGCCTCACCTACTTAACTCTCAAACACAGTAAGCCTCACACTCCCCACCAAATTCTCCAGAAACAGTTAATACCATCCATATGAAACTCATAGTTAATACCATCCATATGAAACAAAAGGGAAACCCAGAGAAAAATGAAAAACAAACAAAAAACCCCTATAAGATTATACTATTTAACAAATCCCAAGAGTTTAGAAGTACTATATTAAAGTATCACATCTCAATACTGAGAAAGTGGTTATCTTTCCCCAAATGTCATTCCAGGAAAAACATTTAGTGCTCTTCCAAAATAAATAACTGTATTTTTTCTTTGAGCAGCTTTTTTTTTTTTTTTGGAGACAGGGTCTCATTTTGTAGCTCAGACTAGCCCTGAGCTCACTATGTAGCCCAGGCAAGCCTTGAACTCAGCAATCCTCCTGCCTCTGGCTCCCGAGTGCTGGGATTACAGGTGTGAGCCACCATGCAGAGCTTTGGGAATGGGGTGAGATTGCTGGTGGGTGTGAATCACCATGCCCAGTATTGTTGCATGTGGTTACTGGGGACTGAACCAGAGACCTTGGGCTTGCTAGGCAGGCACTGGAACCCCTGAGCTACATCTTCAGCCCTGAGCTGCTTCTTAACTCTTATTTCTCTGAACATTAATGTTAACGGGTTAAAAGGCTACAGATGAGACCATGAGAAACACTCCATAGATATGTTAAATGGCAACCTTTCCCTACCAACAACTTTATCCCTATTGTTTACCATCCAAACCCTTTCATAAATGGAAGGTTAATTCTGATAATAAATCCCTGTGAATAACAGATCTGTAGGTTATGTTTTTATTAAAACTGTTTTCATGCAGTTATGAGTCATAGATACCACCAAAGCCTCATTAACCTATTTAGGCAATTCTCTATTCTTTACTTTTCTCCTTAATTATAAGAACTGAAATCTGATTGGGTAATATACATACTGCATGCAAGACAAAACTCAAAAGTTACTAGAGGAAATGGAGTGGACAGCCTCCCTCCTCTGTCCTGCACCACCTAGTGCCCCATCACAGTCAAGTCACTGATCCACCAGTTTCTTGTTTGCTTGCAGAGAGATTCTCTGGGGACGAGACAAACAAGGGTAGGGAGGACAGGGAGCAGGAAGTCAATGGTGTAAACAGCGTTCAGAGCTCTACACCTTGCTTTTGTCTGACACAATATCTTAGCACAGGACAAACTATGCCTTTTAAATTATAGGCCTCTAATACAGGTTAATTTCATTTGTTCTCAAAAACTTAGATGCTGTACCACAGTTAACTTTTAAAATATTTGACAAAATTTAATTGATCAAAGAATAAATTTTTTTTTTTTTTTTGGCACTGGGATTAAACTTGGGACCTTGAGTTTATGAGGCAGGTGCCACAACCACTGAGTTCAATCCCTGGCTTCAAAGAATGAACTGGACAGAACCAGGACAGGCTCTGTAACACTCGCTTACAGAATGCCTCCTGAAACTGCAGACACTCAAACCCTCTGAGAGAGCACTGGAGTAGAGAGCTGGGCTGGTCAGCCCATAAAGCTGTAGACTTCGTAATGCCCTCCTAGCCTTCTCAAAACCTGAAAGAGACATGGACTATACAGGTAGGGGAGCCTTGCCTTGCCCTTTAGGCATTCTGGCTCCCAGCAGCCTAGCAAGTATCCTCGGGAGGAGTGGAGGTGCTGCTTTCACTCATGGCCACAAGGATTCACTCATTTGCAGGGTCTGAGGCAGGAAGTAGAGCCAAAAAAGTTCAGAGCCAAGGCCCCAGGTCAGCTTGACCTCTCCATGTCTCACTATTTCTAAGCTTGCCCAACCTTGAGGGAACCCTGCCAGCCATAGATCCACACAGCTGCCACATGCTGCCATCTCCTGCCTCTGAGCCATCTCTCGGTGAGTCTGATCAAGGTACCAAGAGCCCCGTCCCTGATCACCAGGAAGTTTATTTCTGCTGAAGAAATTCACCTATCCTATACTTTTGCCACAAAACACTTAATGTGCTTCTCCTTGTTCACTTGGCTGCTTGTGCTCCCTAGGGGCTACACACCCCTTACTGCAGTGACCACAGTAAAGTCATACCAAGCTGAGCCCTGGAGAAATGGAATCCTTTTAAAACTGTGGGAAAATAAGCACTTTGATCTTAAATTAATTTGTTTTATGGCTACTGACATAATTTTTTTTTTTTTTTTTTTTTTGCTTTTTGGAGACAGGGTCTTGCTTTGTAGTTCAGGCTGGCCCTGAGCTCACTATGGTGCCCAGGCAAGCCACCACGAACTCAGCAATCCTCCTGTCTCTGCCTCCCGAGTGCTGGGATTATAGGCTGAGCCACCACGCCCAGCATTATATGTGGTAACCGGGGATCGAACTCAGGTCCTTATGCTTGCGAGGCAGGCGCCGGAACCACTGAGCTAACCCTCCGGCCCTGACATAATTTTTTTTAAAAAGTTCAGAAATATGACATGTTGCTAGGTCCACATAATGATGTGTGTTGGTATACCTTGACTCTATACTATTGGCAAGTGTAAGTATGATTAGTGCCTGGAAAGGTTTTTTCAGGCTGGGTAAACAACCCTTAATTTTATAAAGTCCAAGTTCCTGCCTCTTTAACATTCTGCTCTGCCCAAGTAGTCTTTCACAATCAGGGCTAAATATTTACCTGGCTGAGAGAAAAGAAGTTGTGACAGATGCTGTGCAAGTGTCTGAAGGGCCGGTGCTCCTCCCAGATGGTCCACGTCCAGGAGGGACACAAGACTCTGCAGACCCACCAGGGCTCTACACTGTATAGTGTTCATTCTGGAAAAAAAGTGCAACAGTGCTGTTTCTTGACAATTCACCTATCAGAATTCAGTGTTACCTTTTAACCCAAGCTTCAGATTCTGGGGCACAAAGGGATCTATGGCAAGAATCATGAGGTGAATGGTTCACCTGCCAATCAAACTGCTGGACCACTCAAGGGCTCAGGTACAAAACTTATCCAATGAGTCATAAGGAAGCTGCTTCAGAAGAATTTTTATGCAAGGTAATATTTTAAGAATTATTTTAAATTAGGAAAGACAATACACATATAACACATACAACGAGTACAACAATTTATAAAGCAAACACATGTAAGCCTGTGTAAGAAATAAACAGTGCTGGCACACTTGAAGCCCAGATACTCCTTCTGGGTATGCTTCACTTCCCTATGTCCTAGAGGTCACCTCTGTCCAGACTCATAAGGTAAGCTTCCCGCTTTTCCTGTAGCTTACCACCTAGGTATGCATCTCTAGGAAAAATTGTTTAGTGTTGCCCAATTTTGAACTTGGTACAAACTGAACCACACTATGTACAATCTGTGTCTTGCTTCTTTTGCTGAACACTGAAAGTTTGTTCATGTTCTAAGTGGTTCTGATTCACATCCTTTGGCCTATATTCCTACTGGTTAATTTTGAGAACGTATTACCAGTTCTACCTGTGATGGACAACAAGTTGTTTCATGGTTAGGGAAACCAGGAATCTAGGTGCCAGGCACATTCTCATGTGTGCATTCTAGTGTGAAAACACACTTTTCCAGATATAGGCCCAGTAACAAAACTACCAGGTCTTGGGAGAAGTCAGTATTTTGTATTCAGTGGTACATTTCTCGTAACAACACATTTTTGAAAATAGAAAAGTTCTTACTTTCTAATCAGAGGTTTCCAAGTAGAGCTCCTAGAACATATGTCTACTGCAATGCTGCTTGGAAAGGCAGTTTTCTCAAAAACCTAGGTTTAAGAATGGCAGTAAGTAAAAGGTTGAAGAATGGTCATCTTACAAGATTTTTTTTTTTTTTTTTTGAGACAGGGTCTTGCTCTGTAGTTCACGCTGACCCTGAGCTCACTATGTAGCCCAGGCAAGCCTGGAACTCAGCAATCCTCCTGTCTCTGCCTCCAGTGCTGGGATTATAGGCATGAGCCACCACGCCCGGCTTACACGATTTCTTTATATGATTTGAACATATTACTGTGATGCCTTGATTGTCAAACAGCTCCAAGTTTGAATTTTCCACTTTTTGAATAGCAAAGTTCAAAATAAATCTGCTCTGTGTTCCTAATTTTGCTCATTAGTCAAACTGAAAATCTGACTTGAAAAATCCCATACAGGCCAGGCTCACACCTATAATCCTAGCACCTGGGAGGCTGAGGGAGGGAGGTCACTGCAAATCTGAAGCCAGCCTGCTAGGCTACAGAGTGAGTTTAAGGCCAGCCTGAACTACATAGAAACCCTGTCTCAAAAAGGGGGAGGGGCAGAGATTTAGCTCAGTGATTCCAGCACCTGCCTTGCAAGCACAAGCGCAAGGTCCTGAGTTGATCCGGTAACCACATACAATAATCCTGGGCGTAGTGACTCACGCCCACCAGCAATCAGTACCACATATCACAGTGCCAGGCATGGTGGCTCATACCTGTAATCCCAGTACTCAGGAGGATTGCTAAATTTGAGGCTTGCCTGAGCTACATGGTGAGCTCAGGGTCAGCCTGAACTACAAAGCAAGAACCTGTCTCCAAAAAAAAAAGTGTGTGGGCCGGAGGGTTAGCTCAGTGGTTCTGGCGCCTGCCTCACAAGCACAAGGTCCTGAGTTCGATTCCCAGTAACCACATATAATGCTGGGCATGGAGACTCACACCCACCAACAATCAATACCACATACCACAGTGCCGGGCATGGTGGTTCACGCCTGTAATCCCAGCACTCGGGAGGCAGAGACAGGAGATTTGCTGAGTTCGAGGCTTGCCTGGGCTACATAGTGAGCTCAGAGCCAGCCTGAACTACAAAGTGAGATCCTGTCTCAAAAAAAAAAAAAAAAAAAGGTGTGTGGGGGGCTTAAAAAAAATAAAAGGAAAAGACTTGTACAGGCTGAGAATGGTCACACATCGTGTCTCGCTGAAGGCACAAAGGGGTGACTCTTCAGTCTAAGAGCTATTCTCACCCAGAAAACAGAGTGCTCATGTTAGTGCATTATTAAATAAATAAATAAATAAAACATCTGCCAATGTGCTTTTAAATTGAGCTTTATTGGCATAAAATATAACCATGGTTGGGGGTTGGAGATTTAGCTCAAGTGGTACCACGCCAACCTTGGACACACAAGGTCCCGAGCTTGATCCACAATACCTCAAAAAAAAAATTTCTGTATCTCTCTCTCTCTCTCTCTCTCTCTCTCTCTCTATACGAGAGAGAGAGAGAGAGAGAGAGAGAGAGAGAGAGAGAGAGAGAGAGAGAGAAATATAAAACCATGGCTCCAAAGAAAGTATTACCAGCAGTAAAGCTGAGGAAAACTCTGAGAGCCATAATATTTGAAATATTTTCAAAATTTGTTACAAGTCCTGGAAAAACTCATTCATAAGTGTAATTTCTGGACCTCAGAACCAATTATTTGATTTTCCATTATTTCTTAGGGGAAAAATATGGTTTGGAACTTTTCAATTTGGGAACATGAACTTGGAATGAACCAAGTTCAACAACCAAGGTATCGCTGAACTTCCAAGTGAAATGGTTAGGCAAGATCAAGACAGAAGGCTCTATTAGCCTACTTCTAGTTTTGTAGTCTGGGTTTTTTTTAACAGTGTAAAAAGGTATTTTTCTTTTCTTTTGTCTATTTATAAGATCCATTGCATTTTCCCCAGAACTGTTTTACAAATATGTAAAAATACATTAGATAACACTAATGAAACACAGGAAGAATTCTAGCATATGCAGCTCAAAGATCAGCCAAATCATCTTCATCACTGAGGTTCACTGTTCTCTTCATCATCATCGGGCTTTTTTTTTTTTTTTGATGGTACTAGAGACGGAACACAAGGCCTTCACACTGAACTACCTCCCTTTAAAAAAGTTTTCTGCTGGGCCGTAGGATTAGCTCAGTGGTTCTGGCACCTGCCTCACAAGCGCAAGGTCCTGAGTTCGATCCCCGGAAACTACATACAATGCTGGGTGTGGAGACTCATGCCCACCAACAATCAATACCACATACCACAGTGCCGGGTGTGGTGGCTCATGCCTGTAATCCCAGCACTCGGGAGGCAGAGACAGGAGGATTGCCGAGTTCGAGGCTTGCCTGGGCTACAAGGTGAGCTCAGAGCCAGCCTGAACTACAAAGCGAGATTCTGTCTCAAAAAAAGAAAAAAATAGTTTTTTGCTGGCTTGGTGTGGTGGTGTCTACCTGTAGTCCCAGCATTCAGGAGGCTGAGGCAGGAGGATTAGAATAAACTGAAGGTCAATGTGGACTAAGTAAGTTTAAGACCAGCCTGGTGTATATAGTGAGACCCTGTCTCAATCAAAGAACAAACAAAAATTTACTTTGATAGGTTCTCACCCAAGTCACTAAATTACTCAGTCTGCACTTGAATTTTCATTTCTCCTGTCTCAGCCTCAATGAATGTTGGCATCACAGGTGTGTGCCACCATCCCCAGCTTATTCTTTTTTTAACCCAGATGGTGCCATCAGCTATAACCTGGAAGTGTGTGCCTCTGCAGACAGAATAAATAGCTTACTTAAGCCCTTCCGTGTACTGAGTTTTGTTCTGTTGGGTTTTTGTTCATTTGTTTGTTTTTCTGAGACAAGGCTAGCCTTGAACTCACTGCATAGCTCAGGCTGGCCTCAAACTTGTGCCCATCCTCCTGCCTCAGCTTCCTGAGTGCTATGATTACAGATGTGCGCCACCATACTTGCTCTCCTATTCTTTAATGAGCCTAAATGAAAACAAATTACCTTCTTTGGGATAAGGTAGTTGGTGAGAGCAGTATGAATCTCATCAGAGAGGCAGAGTGGAGAGAGCAGCTGCCCACCACACTCACTGAAGGAATTCTCCATAAATGCATCGCTTTCATCACTGCTAGAAAGCTCTTCCCATTCATCATCAGAGGGATCTGGAGAGAATGTAAACCACACATAACTGGGATTATACAGACTGGCCCCATGGAAGCTCTCAGCCAGGAGAAATGTGAAGACAGCAAACCTTCACTGCAGCACATGTTGACAATAATTTCTAGAGCAGTCTGCTGAGCTGTCAGCAATGCCATGGTCTCTCTCAGCTCCTTGTCAGTGGGCTTTAAAAAGAGAAAAGAGAAAGGCAGGAAGTTTTGGCATGGATTTCTTAAAGCCTTCTGCAAGATTTTTGCACTTGAAATAAAGCAATGGCGGCTAGAGTAGGGGGAAGAAAAGCCATAAAATGCCAGAAGTACAAACAAGCATTGTAATTCTCCTTGGCGCTGGGTAACTGTCACTGCAACTGGGTTTCCATCTATCTACAGGATTATTCTCTAACCACTGCTTAGAGCTGAAGAGAACAGGTAGATATTCAGAAATTCTGACCTGAATTCACCTTGAAATTTAATCTGATGTGTGTTACGAAGTAACTTGGCATACTAAGATTAAAAGTTCACTGCAGACACCAGGCACTCAATGCAACAGAATCTGCTTTTAGATGCTTTAGATGCTTAAATGTCTTCTTAGAAAGACTACATTAACACATGCTATTAACAAATCCTTGTTTGACCAACAGAGCTCGGCTAAGGAACAGACAGACTTGCTTCCTAGCTTTTTTTAAAAATGATATTTAATAGTGAAAAAGATACTTTTCAAAGGAAAATATGTAACATCAGCTTAAATAGGAAGAGTAAATGTATCTGACCTCAATTTTTAAACTGCTTCTGAAATAGCCATAATGTTATTAATGACATACTAAAACAGTAGAATAGGCTAAAAACAATGTCTGTTTTATTGTTTATTTCCAAATTTGTTAAATGGTCCCCCACAAAGTTTTTGACTTTTTGAGCCAGGGTCTCACTATGTAGTTCAGGCTGCCCTTGGACTCACTACATAGGCCAGGCTGGGCTCAAATTCATGGGGATCTTCCTTCCTACCTCAGCTTCCTGAATGCTGGGATTACAGGAGGACACCAACACATCTGACAAATGTTTCAAAGCTTGAGTTTTCCAATTGTCTTTTATTTTTTGCCATACTGGGACCTGAATGCAGGGCCTCACGTTTGGGAGGCAAAGGATCTACCACTGAGCTACATTTCTACCTACCCATCTTTTTCTTTTGTACTGCAGATTGAATCCAGGGTCTTTACATTGAGCTATACACAACATCTCTCTCTCTCCCCCTCTCCCTCCCTATCTACCTACCTATCTATGGAATGAAGGGACAGGGTCTTTTATACTAAGGATTGAATCCAGGGCCTTTATGTATTTATTTATTTATGGAATGAGGGGACAGGGTCTTGGCAAATTTCCCAGGGTGGGGTGGGATTTGTAATCTTCCTATGTCAGCGTCCCAGAGTGGGAATTTCAAGTGTGGGCCACTACACCCAGCCTATCCCTTTTTTTTTGAGTCAGGGTCTATGTTTGCAAGGCTGGCCTCTTTTAATTTGCTTCTGCCTTAGCCTCCTGAATAGCTTCAAAGATCTTATGATATATCTCTATTTCCTGGGACTTCTAAAAATGTTTGTACCCATTTAAAACCTAACTTCTTTGTCCAAAAATTTAACTGCAAATCTGAAACATTTTACAGGGGTGGGGGTGAGGGTGGGGGTGTGGTAATGGGGTCAGAGGTGTTGCTCAATAGTATAGCACATGTTTAACATGGAGAAACCCTACCATTCAGTCCTCAGCATGAAAACAACAAAAACAAAGCAAACTGCTAATGTAATACCCACAGCTCAGGAATTCCTAAAAGTTGCACTGCAATTATATCTACCATATACACAATGTATGCAAAAATTGTTATTTGCAAATAAACAAATCTTTATTGGAGTAGACTCAAGCTAAGACCTGTTCCTGGGTTCTCATTCACTTAAAATACATGAAGATCCAGCTTAGAAGGAACTTTGAAATTAGGTTCTTTTCTTTTGAGACAGGATCTCACTTTGCAGTTCAGGTTGGCCCTGAGCTCACTATGTAGCCCAGGCAAGCCTGGAACTCACAGTGATCCTCCTACCTCTGCCTCCCTAGTGCTGGGATTACAGGCATGAGCCACCACTCCCGGCTAGGTTCCACTTTATGTAACTGCTATTCAAGACATTTCTCTGCTGCCTATTGTTGTTAAGCTGCAGTAAAGATTCAATCTAGATGAAACATTATGACCATGGAGATTTGCTTCCAAGAAGCTGGGAGAGCAGAGTGAGTGAGGAAACAACTGCATAAATGCTAACTGGGAGCTGGGTGGGAACTGCACTTTAGCCTGTGCTGGGAAAAAGGTAACAAATGGGTTAAACTGTTCTTTCTTTCTGTACTTATAGGAGTGTCACCTTAAACTTTGATTCTAAAGCCCTCTAGCAGAAGCCATCAGGCAGGGCGTTAACTGTGGCTAACTCTGAATCTATGTCCCTGGCACAGATGAGCATGATGGCCAGAGCCCTACTGGCACTGACACTTAAATACAAGCTACAGACCAGCCAGCATGTTAATAACACAGGCTATTCACTTATGTTAAGACTTTAAAAAGTAAGCTTTTGGGCCGGAGGATTAGCTCAGTGGTTCTGGCGCCTGCCTTGCAGGCACAAGGTCCTGAGTTTGATCCCGGTAACCACACAATGCTGGGTGTGAAGACTCAAGCCCACCAGCAATCAATACCGCATACCACATACCACAGTGCTGGGCGTGGTGGCTCACACCTGTAATCCCAGCACTCGGGAGGCAGAGACAGCAGGATTGCTGAGTTCGAGGCTTGCCTGGACTATATAATGAGCTCAGAGCCAGCCTGAACTACAAAGCGAGACCCTGTCTCAAAAAAAAAAAAAAAAAAAGTAAGCTTTTGCTATGAGAAAACTTTGTATTTTATAAGCACAAAATCCTTTTTGTTTGTTTGTTTTTCTGAGACAGGTCTCAATGTATAGTTCAAGTTGGCCTTGAACTCACTCTCTATAGCCCAGGATAGCCTGGAACTCATGGTGATCCTTCTAGCTCAGTTTCTCAAGTGCTGCGATCACAGACATGCACCACCATGCTCGGCTTAAGGGAATAAATGTCTGCATAGTAGTTAGCTACCAATAGTTTGTAAACAGGGCACTTCTACATTAACCTCAGTGGACATGGGTCTCCTCAGGTACTCCCTTTAGGAGCCCTTGGAAGCAAGGCTGGAGAGGGGGAGAATCACACAGGGATCCCATCCTCCCAATCCCAGCTTGGGGCTTCAGGTCATTCAGAGGCCCCGACAGCCTAACTAACTTCCTCTTCTTCTCAGAGGAAATAGGGTATGGTAAACACAGGGTGCCCAATTGGTTAGGATTAATAGAGACCTGAGTGGTACAGCGCCAATAGCTGAAGAAGAGTCTGTGAGCATGAACTTACTATGTTCCACACACAAAAATGAGGCCAAGCACTCAGCCTTCCTGATACCTGCAGAGGTGATGACACTAGGTTCCTCATCAATTTCAGAGGACAAGGCACATGGAGCTACGCTTTCATCATTTCTCTTTATGGGTTTTAAGTTCTACTCAGACTCCAATAGAGAAGGACAAGTGACCCACAGCATCAATCTGGGAGTCAAATGTATGCCAAAAGTGATTTTTAAGCAATTTTATGACTCACAAGCAACTTAAGGATAGTATGGGCTTTCATTTTTATTCATCCCAGAACTTAACACAATGCTTTGGGTATTCATATATAGTAGTCCTATCTGCACAACTTTGTATTTCTTTTTACAACACCAAGTTACGCTTGACAAAACAGCTCAGGTACTCTATCCAAAAAGCCTTCTCAAAAAGCATCTTCCTGAGCTGGGTGTGGTGCCAAACACCTGTAATCACAGCACTTGGGAGGCTGAGACAGAAGGATCCCCTGAGTTGAGGTTAGCGAAATACATAATGAGTTCAAGGCCAGCTTAAACTACAGAGCAAAATCCTGTCTCAAAAAACCAGAACAAAACAAAACAAAACAAAACAAAACCAACCAACCATAAAACAAAAAAAATCACTCTGTACTTAGTCTACAGAAACTACTCCTTTGAAATTCTAGACACAGCTAACCACCATTCTTAGTACCTTCACTAAATGTCAAAATGGGGCTTTAACTTGTGATCCTCCTGCCTCAACTTCCCAGAGTGCTGGGATTACAGGCATATGCTATGACACCCAGTTTAAAAGTTTCATTTTAGGGTAAGAGATTATTTTTCTACTTTGGAAGTAGACTTCTGATGTTACAATGAGAATAATATGAAAACATGACCAATTTTTACCGAAATTCATTTTCTATAGTTAATTTTACTGTAACATTTTTCTAAAAAGCCAAGGATATTAAAAGAGAACAGCTATATTAATCCACATTTAAGGGCATTAGTCTGACTTACTGGAAGTAAATCGGAAATGAAAGTTTTCTTTCTTGTTTTTCTTTTATGAGGAATTTCTTCCATTTCATCATCTTGCATCAAATCGTCACCATTAGCATTCTCTATGATGTTCTCAGCCTCTGCTGCAGTTTTTAACCGTTGGGTTTCAGCCTCTTTCATTTGAATAACTATTTGAACGACATCTATTTCCAAAACTTCTGACAAGATCTTTAGGATGGCATTTATGATTTCTGCCTGACTCTTGGATGGAATAATGTCTTTTAGATTCCAGATTGTGCCTAGGGGGAAAGGGAGCAGAAGGATAAAAGAACTGCCTGTGAAACCTTACGTTAAGTATAGTTTCCACAAGACTGGGTCCCGAGGCTCAGGTGTAATTTCACGTGCCTTTGTTCGGTTTTACTGAATGTCAAGAACTGTACAGAAGCAGCACTCTTTGCTGTAACTTTCACAATCAGCCCCTGCCTTGACATACAATGGCTCTCTCTGACACACAACACACCATCAGATGAGAGAATGCTGGTCAAATTTCTTTTAAAATGACAGTCAGTTGCTTTCTTTCATCTTTACCTAAGCTGCTCTTCTCAGCAGCTTCTCATATTCCAAGAGTGGAATGGAATGCATTGAAATTCCAAGGTCTCATGTAGAGACCAGAAAGCAGGTTTTTAGCTTTTTGCTTATCAAAAGAGAATAGGAGCTACTATTAAGTAGTCAGATTAATTTTTTTAAGTGACTATGAAAATAAAAACACCATGTAGGCACAGACCCAAAAGATTGAAAGTGGAAACTCACATGGAGTATAGCCATGTTCACTGCAGCATTATTCACAATAGCCAAAAGGTGAAGGTAACCCAAGAACTCATGGATACATGAAGCATGGATAAACAAAATGCTGTTGATACACACATAACAAAATATTATTCAGCCTCAAAAAGGAAGGAAATAAATGACACATGCTGTAATTGACAAAAACTATAACATGGATAGACCTTGAGGGCTGTAGGCTAAATGAAGCAGGCCGGTTACAAATGACTCTACACTATAAAGTATCTAAGTAGTCAAATTCATAGAGATGGTAAATAGAATGGTGGATGTCAGGGACTAAGAAAAGAAGGAAATGTGGGGAAAAAAATCTCATTTAATGGGTATAGCTTCAGTTTTGCAAGATGAAAAGAGATTTGGAGATTTATTGTATGAACTTGTGAATGTATTTCACACCACTAAACTAAACCAGTAAAGTGGTTAAGATGGCAAATTTTACATTATGTGCATTTTATCAAAATTCAAAAAATGTAACAAAACTTATGATAAATTATCTCTGCAAAGCCAAAGGGAAAAAGTGAAGCATACATATAGAAACTCTACAACGTTGGGGATTTAGCTCAGTGGATCCAATGCCTGCCTCACAAACCCAAGGTGTGAGTTCAATCCCTGGTGCAAAACAACACAAAAACCAACCAAACAAAAAAACTGTATAGAGTACCTATTCCTCAACAGATTATCAGATCATTTATTTCTATATTCAGAGAGACAGTGTGAAAAGTGCTAGGGGTACAGGATCCATGGAAAAGTAATAGTTGAGCTGGGGATTTAGCTCAGTGGTTCCAGTGCCTGTCCTCAAAGTACAAAGTCCCAAGTTTGATTTTAGGACCACATGCCACAATGCTGTACGTGGTGGCTCACACCTATCATCCCAGCACTTGGGAGGCAGAGAGAGACAGGAGGATTGCTGTGAGTTCAAGACCAGCCTGGGCTACATAGTGAGCTCCGGGGTAGCATGAACTACAAAGCGAGGCCCTCTCTCACAAAAAACTAAAAAAAAAAAAAAAAAGAAGAAAAGAAAAGTAAGAGTCATCACTTGATTACCCACAGTCAGTTTCTGAACTTACTGGTAAGAAATAAGAAGGGATCCTGACCACTGCATTTTTTTTATCAGGCAACAAAGCTATTCTAGAACACTTTTTTTTTTTTTTTTGCTTTTTGGAGACAGGGTCTTACTTGTAGTTCAGGCTGGCCCTGAGCTCACTATGGTGCCCAGGCAAGCCGCCGCGAACTCAGCAATCCTCCTGTCTCTGCCTCCCGAGTGCTGGGATTACAGGCATGAGCCACCACGCCCAGCATTATATGTGGTAACCGGGGATCGAACTCAGGTCCTTACACTTGCGAGGCAGGCGCCGGAACCACTGTGCTAACCCTCCGGCCCTAGAACACTTTTTTTTTTGAGACAGGGTCTCGCTTTGTAGTTCAGGCTGGCTCAGAGCTCACTATGAGCTCACTATGTAGCCCAGGCAAGCCTGGAACTCAGCAATCCTCCTGCCTCTGCCTCCCAAGTGCTGGGATTGCAGGTGTGAGCCACCATGCCCGGCAATGTGGTATATGGTATTGATTGGTGGTGGGCGTGAGTCTCCACACCCAGCATTGTATGTGGTTACCGGGGATCGAACTTAGGGCCTTGTGCTTGCGAGGCAGGCACCGGAACCACTGAGCTAACCCTCCGGCCTCCTCTAGAACACTTTTTAACTATGGACAACTACTTGAATTAAAAGTATCTACTTAAATATTAAAATTTTCAAAACAGACAGTACAGAAAGAGTGATGTGGTGACACAAAGAAAGACTGGACTTCAGTCTCCATTGCAAGTTACCAAAATAAGGATCTCATTTTATTTGGCTAAATTTTACCTGCTACCAGGGTCTTTAATAGAATGTATTCCATGGAGCTGACAGGACAGAGCATTGCAGATTCCAGCACATGCAATGATATGGCACTGAAAGACTTCAGTAGGTCTGGGTTATCTTCAGTTACTGTCTGTAAACAATATGCTATAAGACAAAAAAATATTTAGATACAAATGAATTCTGTTTAGGATAGTTAATATCAGTACTATACTGTCAAAAAAGTGCATCTTTTTAACATCTTTTTAGACACAGCTTTTGTAAGATATTTATACTTTATCTCAAGAATGGTATATGCAAATAAGACTTCTTAAACTATCAATGGTATACTTTTTTGCATTTTTTTTTCTTTTTTTTAGATTGGGACTCACTATGTAATTCAGGCTAGATTTGAACTCACTATGTAGTCCAGGTTGACTTCTAATTTATGGTGATCCTCCAGCCTCAGTCTCCCAGGTGCTGGGATTATAAGCATGAACGACCTCACTTGGCCCAAGAGCTTTCTTAAAATTTCTAATGTTTTACAGAGCTATTATTTTATAAAGTTTTTTTTTTTTTTTTTTGAGACAGGGTCTCGCTTTGTAGTTCAGGCTGGCCCTGAGCTCACTATGTAGTCCAGGTAAGCCTCGAACTCAGCAATCCTCCTGTCTCTGCCTCCCGAGTGCTGGGATTACAGGTGTGAGACACCACGCCCAGCACTGTGGTATGTGGTTACCGGGGATCGAACCCAGGACCCTACGCTTGCAAGGCAGGCACCAGAACCACTGAGCTAACCCTCTGGCCCCCTTTTTTTTTTTTGAGACAGGGTCTTGCTTTGTAGTTCAGGTTGGCCCTGAGCTCACTATGTAGACCAGGCTAGCCTTGAACTCACAACAATCCTCCTGCTTCTGCCTCCCAAATGCTGGGATTACAGGTGTGAGCTACCACACCTGGCACTGTGGTGTGTGGTACCAATTGCTGACATTGTGGTATATGGTACGCGGATTGAACATAGGACCTTGCATTTGTGAGGCAGAAGCCAGAACCACTGAGCTAAATCCCCATCCCTTAAAAAATAAATTTAAACAGCTCTTAAATGCTGTAGTAATGTCTAATCACTAAAAGCATTTGTAACAGTTTGTCCTAAATTTATGTGTTCATCACAGACCAGTAGTAAACTGCTTGTAAATCAACTACTAGTAAATGGACTAAACTCTAGAGTAATTTTGTTGCCAAAAACAAGACCTAGGTTTTAGGACTTTCTGGATATGTATAAATTCATCATGGCCTTAAAAAGATAAGATTACTTCTGGTCAAATAACAGTACTTTAAGAAATAAAAGAGTCACTGTACACAAAGATATAAGCAAAGTGAGAAATGGATAAAATATTAATAGACATATACCATATTTATCACTTCACTTCTTCCCTTGCATCAATAAAAATAAAATGGACAATATTGCATATCAGAAATAATTAACTGAATGTATTAAAAATGATTGGGACTGCATAAAGGTCTAACAGAAGAAACCACTGAAGCATGAGAGGAAGGAAGTCCAAATCTGTTTTCTTTATATTTTATTCTATACAAATCCACTTCTTTCTAGGTCTAAAAATTTCAAAATAGATCATACCATATTAATCAAATCACATCCTACTGCTATGATCTAATTTGGTTCCCAAAATACATCTGTATAGAAATACATATATGTATAGGCATTTAAGTGCATATTCTTTCAAATGTATTTTTTGTTGATATTATTTCACATGCGCAAAAAAAAGCAAGATAAGTATAATTGCTGACATAAAGAATAACAGTTCAAAAACTATATTACTATATAGAACAAAATTTTATAAATTCACTTTTTGTAAGCCTTTTTTTTTTTTTTTTTTTTTGAGACAGGGTCTCGCTTTGTAGTTCAGGCTGGCTTTGAACTCACTATGCAGCCCAGGCAAGCTTCAAACTCAGCAATCCTTCTGTCTCTGCCTCCCAAGTGTTGGGAATACAGGCGTGTGCCACCATGCCTGGCTGTAAGCCTTTCTTAAGCCTTTTTCTTCATTTTTTGAGACAGGGTCTTGTTATATAGTTCAAGCAGGCCTTCAACTCACTATGTAGTCCAGGCTGGCCTTGAACTTGCAGTGATCCTCCTATTTCAGTCTTCCAAGTGCTGAGACTGCAGGTGTGAACTACCAAGCCCAGTAACCTTACTTAACTTTTAAAATGAAAAGGACATTTGTTTATAGAATGATGACCTTAGCTCATTGTATAAACAGTATTATCCACACAAAATGACTTTAATGTGATCCATATCAAAAAATTCATTACAGAAAAAAATAACAACCCATATGACACGAGGCACAAAAATAAAAATAAGTTTTTATTTTAAACTTCCCTGAAATGTTCTTTTTATTTTTAGTATATGTGCTGCCAAAGCGAGCACTGAAATTTTCTTTTTATAATTAAAGTTTTCCTGAGATTAGGTCAGGTTAGCCACCAATTTCCTAAAAGCAGTGGAACTATTTTTTATTTTTTTGAGACAGGGTCTCGCTTTGCAGTTCAGGCTGGCTCTGAGCTCACTATGTAGCCCAGGCAAGCCGCCGTGAACTCAGCAATCCTCCTGTCTCTGCCTCCCGAGTGTTGGGATGACAGGTGTGAGCCACCATGCCCCGCATTCTATGAGGTTTCCAGGATCGAACTCAGGACCTTGCACTTGCGAGGCAGGCGCCGGAACCACTGAGCTAAATCTCCGGCCCAGTGCAACTATTTTTGAAATTCTCTTTCACTTATAATGCTATACCTCCAAGATTTCATTTTGAGAAATTGATTTTTAAATTTTTCCTAACTTTATTTATTCTACTTTTTTTTTTCCTTTTTCTTCTCTTAAAAGTATCCATTAGAGCCAAGCATCAGTGGGAAAAGACCCCCTCTTTCCAGGAGAAATGCACAGTTAAATAAAAGGACAGCTGGGGCCCTATTATAAGGAGTAGAAAAGAAAGGCTTTTCCTCAGTTATTTCTTTGTCTCCCCTGAACTCTGTTGAGCTGCCCACCTCCTGGTTTCAGCTTCTGCCCCATGCTGGCTCCTAACCCCAGACAGAGAGGGTGGGAGGGCAGCCCAGTGCAGCTGAAGTTGGTGGACCTTGCTCCCCCTGCCTGCAGGAAGGGAAGCAGGGCTAAGGGAAAATTCAGTCCTTTCTACAAAAAAGCACTGGCTATCAATCAGTTTTCTGCTGGGAATGTGAGATACTGGTACAAAACATTTAAGTCTTAATTCTACTAACTTTAGCTCAGAGGCCTAGTAGTTATAGGTTACTGTTTCTTGGTAAATGGAGATGAAAATTTCAAGAATTGATAAACACTTCTAAGTAACAGACTAGAAACCATGCAGGCTCACAGAACAGAAAGAAAATTATGTAAGTAAAGATTTAATAAAATTCAAAACAAACAGAACTCCTCTGCTAAAAATTTATATGTAATGAGATAAAAATGACTGCTGTAGAATAAACATGCTATGTCTGAATACAAATTTTTTAATAAGACTACACATACTTAAAAAAATCATCACCTTTTCTTCACTTACCTACTGAAATAGCCAGGTCAACATTGGTGGAAAACCTACTTAAATACTTTATTATAATCTCCAAACACCCTTCTTTGTTGAATATAGATACTGCTCTACTACTGCATTCACTAAATTGAAGGGGGGGAAAAAAAAGTTTTACTATTCACATTTTAACAGTAAGAAATCAAGCACAGAAATCCATGAAAAAAATTAATTAAGCTTTACAGAACCAAAGATTTGGAGTCAATCACCACTTTTACAGATGAACAAACAAAATGCCCATTCATATACACTGTACCTAAGAACTGGCTCTCTGTATTTTATTTCCATCATGGTGGGCTCTTTGAGTATCTTTTTATTATACAGCTTCCTCACAGAAACTTAAGAGCTGGAGGAGACCTTGGAAATCCTTAAATCCCACGCTCCAATTTATAGATGAGAAAACCCAGGCCTCAAAGGTACAGTAATCTGTCCAAAGATCATCCATCCTGTTAGTGATGGAGCTGGGCGGAGAACTGAGGTTCCCTGGGCCCAGCCTGCTATTCTTTCCATTACCACACAATAGTAGGTTCAAGTAAGGATAAAAGACCTCTTATTATACAGAAAGTACAGATTGAAAAAGAGAAGCACATTTTATTCATTCCTCTAGACTACAATTTTAATTTCATCAGTAGAATTTGTAATGTGCAACAGAGAAATTATTCTTTTATTTGAAATTATATGACCTCTGTTTGTTTTGTTGAAACACGGTTTTATTATGTAGTTCAAGCCAGACTTGAACTCACTATGTAGCCCAGGCTGGGCTTGAACTTACAGCTACCTCCTGTCTCAGCCTCACAAGTGCTGGACTTACAGGCAGGTGTCACCATACCCAACTTTACGTTTTATTAAAGAATCAGAGAGCTATCAATGTTACTAAGAAGATACACACTTAAAGTAGGGTGCACAGAGCTGATTATAACAATTTTATCTGTGTTTCCAGAGAAAGATACTCTTTTTCACATACATACATGACACATTAACAGAGTTAACAGAGCTGATTATATTATTAAATTAAATCTGTTATTTTGGGAAAAAATGTTTTATTTTCTATACCTATCTATGTACAGTTTCTGCAGCTCTGAATAAAACCAGAAGACAAGGCATATATAGGTAAAGATAATTTTATATATCAACTATGAAACAAAAGCATTAAGAGCTATGATAACTGTAAGTAATAAAGTATTCCAGAAAAAGAAATCATTCCCAAGATATATTCAGGCTCTTTTCAAATAAATTAAAAGAAAAAAATTTCACAGCAGGCATGGTGACACTGGTTTGTAATCCCCGCACTGTGGGCAGGAGGGATCAAAGTCTGAGGCCAGGCTGTGCTACATAGTAGCAAGATTTTGTCTCAAAGTTAAAAAAAAAAAAAAAAATTCCAGTTGAACAACTTATAGAAGTTGGGGGTGTAGCTTAGTGATAGAGCCCAGGCTTAGCATGCAGGAAGCTCTGGGTTCAATTTCCTGCACTATAAAAAACAAGTTAAC
>PVIC010009756.1:0-44889 GCA_004025085.1 Thryonomys swinderianus
GGACCTGAGTTCGATCCCCGGTTACCACATATAATGCTGGGCGTGGTGGCTCACGCCTGTAATCCCAGCACTCGGGAGGCAGAGACGGGAGGATTGCTGAGTTCGCGGCGGCTTGCCTGGGCACCATAGTGAGCTCAGGGCCAGCCTGAACTACAAAGCAAGACCCTGTCTCCAAAAAGCAAAAAAAAAAAAAAAAAGTTACCTTTTACATGACAATACATTATTGGTAGAAATACTAATCCCTCAATATTTTTTAATGAGCAGTTCATTCAAGGTAAGATTTAGCTGTTCTTCTTTACACAAAATAGTTGCTGTTTTGCAAAATGCAGGCCAAGTATAGCTTAATAAAAAGAATTTCTGGTCCTCTACTAAAACTCAGTGAATGGCCTTTGGAATAAGGTTAATATTCATAGTAGAGAAGAAGGTTTCAGAAATGAACCAAACTTTTGTCCTCTCCATTAAAGAGAACTAAACATTGTCATTCTTTACATTTTCCTCCTTCCTGGATCTGATCCTAATAGAAAGAAATGTTTTGCTTGGTTGCCCTGCCCATTTGCGGTCTTCACTATCAGACCATTCCAACTCACTAAGTGCCTATAATGCTAAACTTGCATGTTTCCTTATCTTATTTAGCCCACAAAGTGGCAAGGAGACAGTGTTTCCTAATTCTGGGGCATTTCACCCCCAGCTGACCTTTGTCAATGCCTAGAGACATTCTTGATGGCCACAAATTGGTAGGTGCCACTGGTTAGCAATGCTGCTAAATTTTCTCTGCGTAGGACAGCCACGACAAAGAATTATCTGGTCCTGAAGGTCAATGGTGTCATGGTTGAGAGAAACAATTTTGTAAGGAGAGTGTGAGATTATAACTTGGCATTTTACAGATGGACAACTACAGGCTCAAAACAGTTGGTTGCTCTGCCCAAAGCTCTACAAGTAAGAGAAAGGCAGAGCCAGAGTTCCTGCAGGTTCATTCTTTAGTTTGAAGTCACTCTGACTTTATTGCTGCAACTAAGTGCGTGCCACCAATGGCAGGAAAGGGCAGAAATCCCTAAGGAAGAGGTAGGGGTATAAGGCCATCTATCTGCATTTGACAAAGAACTAACAGCACACGTAGGTATACACATTTACTAACTGTCCTGGAGCTCTGGCTGCTGCGAGTACCAGAATCCCTTAGCAAAGCTCAGCCCCATTCCCTTCATATTCTCTGCACATCATCACAGAGCATGTGAGTTTAGTGAGAACTCCATTCTGTGGTTTGTGTTGTTAGAGCCTTGTTTTAAATTCTGAAAGCAGTGGCATGTGAAGCAGAGACCGAAGCGAACCTTGTGATATGGGAGAGGGAGTAAATAAGGGTGAGTTTAGTCTTCACAAACAGAGGCTGACCGCTGCGGCCAGGGCATGCACAATTGACTCTGCCTTTAGTGATCTGTTCTGGGAGCTGAGTAGATGAGGAATAAAAATGAGCTCATGGCTCCCGGGTCACATGGGCAGCTCTATAGAAAGATTAAACTTAACATGCACCTTTCTTAGCCTAATTACATTCTTTCTAGCTGCTCTCTGGTAACACAAGGATCCTCAGAAGCTGTACAAAGCAAACGGCCCACTACGCTTTTGTACAGGAGTTGTACAAAGAACCCGACTGAGCTGGAACAAGGGCGCTGAGCCCCGCAGCTGGTCCTCACACTGGCCCTGTGCTTTTCCACCATAACGCCTGGTTGGTAGCCTTCCTGCACCATTCAGTGTGTGTCTGTGCCCTCTCCTCGCTCAATAGCACAATCCTTCTGTTCTCTCAGACTGTTTCTATCTGCCTGTATCTTATGAATCTCACAGTTTTCTCTGTATAACCATGTTGGGGATTGAATGCATCCCCCTTAAGTTTCTATGTTGAGCTCCAGTCCAATGCCATTTGGAGGTGAGTGATTTGGGGGAATGATTAGATTAGAGGGGTAGACCCTTAGGAATGGTCTTACTCGCCTTCTCAGAAGAGGTCAGAAATCTAGACCTCTGCTTTCCACAATGAGGATACCGTGAGAAGACAGCTATATGCGAAGCAGGAAGAGGGTCCTCTCCAGATGCTGGATCTGCCATCACCTTTAACTTCCAGCCTGCAGAACTGTGAAATATAGATTCCTGTTCTTTTATTTAAAAGCTACTTCCTCTAGGGTGTTTATTACAGCAGCCCAAGCTAGGGGCATGCTGCTGTTTGAATCCACACCTTATTATCCTTACTTTGTGATTTCCACATACAAAGGTATTTCGTGGGACAGTAAGAGGGAAGTCACTCCCCAGAGCCCACAGCTCCTGCCCTGTCTCAAGGAATCCAGGCTGTGACCGAATCCCTGGGCAGCCCAGCTCCTCAGGGTGAGCTGGTTTTCCTTTCTTCCTTGTCACCACTAACCTCACTGACTGCTCTTTCTATTATGCAGATCGGTCCCCATCCTGCTTACCTTTTTATCCCAGACCCTTGAGAAGCCTATCTTCAGGGGTTACCCTCATTCCTGCTCCCATCCTAGGCAGCAAACAGGGCTGTGACCACACAAAGAGGAATCTTTGTGGTCAGAAATTTCTCCTTCTTGCCTCACTCCATACATCCTTGCTTTTGTTCCCTCTTTTAATTGAGAAGTAGGATAGTGGTTTATTCATCTTTTCGCTTCCACTTGTACATCTCTGTCAGCTCTTACACAGGTGCTCAGATCTTCTTGATTGGATGAGTAAATGAGATGTTTTTCTTGCTGGATTTTTCTGTCCATTCTTAACTGAATGAACCAGGCATTGGGCACAATACCAGACATTTCTGCTATGTCTTTGTCATAGTTTCCTTGGGTATTTTTTTTTTCTTACCTAGACCTGAAAGAACAAAAGGACAAGAAAGTGACAGGAAAGAGTCTTTCCTGAAGAATTCTTCTGGTAAGGAACCAGAGGATATGTGGTAGCAGGAGGGATTCCATGATCAGTAGAGCAGAAAAATGTAGAAATAAGAAAGTTTCTATAAAAAACTTTCAAACTTTAAGAGATGAGGAAAGGTTTTTATTTTTCCTTCTTTTAGTTCAGGGCCTCAGACAGTGGAAACTATGAAAAGAAATCCTCCAGCTGAGCTTTTACTTTAGCAGAATCTAAAATTTGGTGAACTTTTATGAAAAAATAGGTTTGGTTTCAACAGTGAGTGTAACAAGAATAATGGTCCCTCATTAAGTATATTGCCTGCCTGTGTCCAAAATTAGAAAGTGCCTTTCTGAAGTTATGCTGTGCTTCAGTGTCATTTCAATGTATTTTCTTAGTCCTTGACATTTAATCATTCACAATTGCCTTTTACTAACTCATTTATATTGCCATCATGAACATAATATTATCATGCAATTAAGTGGCATAATATCTTGCAAAACTTACTATCTGCCAAGTAGGTTCTAGGTACTGGTTAAAACAGTTGAGTTGGCAATCAATGGAACATTAAAGTATTTTATGGGAGTTAAGAAAGAGAAGATATATTGAATTTCAATGGCTGCTAGCTAAATCTTCTGACTCCTTAGTACAGCTTGCTTGGGCAGTATCTGAATTAAATCTCCAGTTCTGAAGTCAATCTTCACAAGTAAAATCTAATCAATTATAGCTGCAAAAACAAAAGAGAAAAATAAAAGGTTAGCAAGATAAATTCAAGCAGGTCACCTTGAAATCTTTAAATGGTCTTTTAGTTTGTTGGGGAAAAAACCCTGAATTCTATTAGGTGTAAGAAAAATGGGTAAATGATATCATATGTTATGGTTTAGATCTAAAATTTCTCCCCAAGCCCAATGTTATTAAGTGAGGATTTTAAAAGGTGAAGGGATTAGGGGCACTATACACATCAGTGGAGTAATCCATAGGCTAGTTCATGACTGAATATGCTGTTAGGAAGTATGACCTAGGTGGAAGAGCGGGGCAGTCACTGAGAGAATGACCTGAAGGGATATATTTTTTTCCCAACTCTTCTGTTCTCTCTCTCTGCTTGCTGGGTGGCCTTGGTTGAAGAGCTCCCCTCTACCACATCCTTCTGCTGTACCTTTTATACCTTCAGTTAGCTGATCATGCAGTGAACCCTTTGAAACCATGAGTGTGCCAGATATGTCCAGTGTTCCAACGATGGGAAAATGATGAATACGATGCTTGACCCATTCTGCCTTGTCTTTTGTACATCTGCATTTTATTATTTTTGTGTAAAGACCATTATATTACTTTCTTGAGGAAAAAACTCGGTTTTTGTTTCTTATTTAGCTTCAGGTTTTTAATAGGAAGCTCAAGTTGTACACTTGTGGATAGAGTAGAAATCAAGTCTTCCCCTACAATGGGCCCAGTCTGCTTGCTTTCTTTAAAGGAAGGCAAAAGAATTGCTTCCCTCTAAATCTTCCTATAAATTGTGTATTTGTAAGTATTTATGTATATAAGTCTCCTTTCTTCCTGCAGATGACAGGATCTTTTACACAGTTCCTAACTTTGCTTTTTTATTTAGTTGCACATCTTAAATTTTGTATTAAATCTGTGCATCTAAAAGCCTTATTATTTTTAATGACTAAAAACACATTATTGTTGGAATACACCCTGACTTATTAAACACCTCCATAATATGGAGTATTTTGGATCCTTCCAGTCTAGTGAGACATTGATATTATAATAAATATTCTTGTACATACTGCTGTCTGCATATACAAAATTGGATCAATATAGAGTAAAAGTTTAAATTAAAAAATTATTACAGTAAGTACACCTTGCATTTATACCCCTCAGAAAAGCTTCCCTTGCTTCAAACACACTTATCCTGTCAACCTTACCATTTTGTGAAGCAGTTCTGGCAATCTTTCATGAGTGTCTTTATGAGATCTGATCAAAGTTGGTAAATGCTATTGCACAGCAATGGCACATTGTGTGTCTGCATCTACATTATTTACTCGATCTTAAGCCATGTGACTTCCAGCTCTTCACCAAAGTCATAATGACCATGAAAGGGAAACATTTTGAATCGATTGAGGACATTGAGGCAGACCGGGCAGCTTGACTAAAGACATGATAGGAGACTTCCAGAACTATTTCAGAGGTGGCAAGAATAATGAGATAAGTGTGCTGGAAGCAAGGAAGGTATTGGGAGGGGAGTAAATGGCAATGTCTCTTTTACTGTAATAAAATTTTTATTTAAACAGTCACTGATTTTTTAAGTTGCATCATCTATATGCAAACAGTAGTATCATAAGGATATTCATTGTAGCATCCATGTTACAATTATTGCAGAAGACTGTAATTATAAATTCTCAAATTTTAAAGTTTGAATATTCATTGTATTTTTATATTACCTATTTTATCTGATAATACTATGTTTACCTAAAAATATCTGGTTATAAATTTCTTAAAATGAAAGTTCTGGTCAAAGAGTAAATGCATTAAAATATTTTAGTATTTTTCAAATAACCCTCCAAATATTATGCATGGAAACTATTAGCATAGTGAACTAACTCCTATATCTCTAACGTATCTCTGTGGTGATTAGCTAAATATCTGTATCCCTTTCTCTTCATCTAACATTGTGCTAGCAAATATTATTTTAGATGAGGCAAAAAAGAAATAGATCAAAGGATCCTTCACTTTAGACCTGATCTGGCATTTATGTTGGATTTACCATAAGACACTGAGACTGAAGGGAAAATAGGCCTGCATCCAATCGTTTTCAAAATAAACTGATAAATCCCTTTATATACTGCTGAAAGGCTTTGCAGAACTATAAAGAATCATTGAGAGAGGTTGGCTATTCTAAGTTTCAAAGAAAGTTATACACTATATATTGATAATTGGAGGTCTTCCAGCCAGGGCTCATGTGTTTTGCCACCTCTCCTTAGAATCTTCCCTTGTTTAAAAGAAGTCACTGCTTTTCAAATAATTGATTTGATCTTTGCAATGGGTTGGAGTCCTTGCAGGAAGCTCACCTCAGTGATAAGAGGAATTGCTCTAACTGGACCAAGCCTGGGAGTTAGGCTTCCAACTATCATCAGGATCAATAATTACATAACATCATCACAGACATTCATCAATTTAGAAGAAACCAAGCCACAATTCTGCGAACAGGTGCAGTTTGAATTTAATTATTTCATTACTTATTCATCATATTTGGCTATTGCCAGAAGAACAAAGATACTTCTGATGATCTCTCACTCAATTTCTCTCTCAGAAGTGTTTTGTGAGATGTGAATCAAACTCACACAGCTTAAACTCAAACCAGAACTCAGGTATCTATTATTTTCTTAAATGTTTATTAGATTTTGAGGACTTTTAGAGTTGTCTTCCTTATGTAGTTGATAAACAAGGAAGACTATGAGAGGGCCCATGCATCTTTGTTTTCTGAAAGATGTTGAAATTGGGCTCCTCTTCTGCAGATAAGAGTACCCTCTTTTATGGAATTTGTTATCTGCAGGTAGAGCTGATTCTTTACAATTCCTGAATACTTTTGGGTGTGTGCCAAGTCTTTCAGAGATTTCCTCAACACAGAGGATGATGCTTTTTCTTTTTTAATTTTATAGGCAGGGTATCACTTTGTAGTTCAGGCTGGCCCTGAGCTCACTATGTAGCCCAGGCAAATCTCTAACTCAGCAATGCTCTTGCCTCTGCCTCTGCCTCCGAGTGCTGGGATTACAGGCGTGAGCCACTACACCCGGTATTGTATGTGGTTACCAGAGATCGAACTTAGGACCTTGTCCTTGCTAGGCAGACACTGGAACCACTGAGCTAAATCTCCAGTCCCAGGATGACACATTTGAGCGAGTATGGATCTTGGTCCTTTGTTGAGCATCACAAATCTGACATGTGGTTTTTGCTCATATACCTCCAGAAATCTCTGAGGAATTAGCCTGTTTTTCATAACTGGAACATGTGACTCTCAAGTTCTAAGAGAGCAGAATTTAAAATGTAGGCCAGAGCTCGGCCCTGGCCACTGTGACTGGTTCAGAAATGGGCACACGACCCACTTACAACCTCTTAAAAGCTGCCAGGCTTTGTGTAGGACTCCGAATGTGTAGAGATTACTGGTTTTATTTTTTTTCTACTCTACTTAAATAGGAAAGGTTGGAGAGAGAGTGGGGGGGATATCCTATAACATTGTCCGGACTGATTCAGCTGTGCCTCAAGGCACATATTCTTCTACCCATGGCAGTTATACTCATCAAAAATTCTACCTTAGGTTAAGTTTCTTTCATTTGTGTGAAAGGGTCCTGCTCTCTAATTTTTCCTCAAGTACCGAACATGGGTGGTGATTTTGGGAAGTAATTTGATGTTAGAGGATTAATGAGAGTAGAAGAGTCAGACATACAAGACTATGAACTCCATGATTTTGGGGACCATTCCTGCCTCACTCCCTCCTGTGTCCTGAGTCTCTGGCATTAAGTACAATGTCTGGCTGAGTCAAAGGATTAGAGTTTGGCTGTATTCAAGACTTCAAGGTTATTTCAGTTCAATTTTCTCACTGTCCAGTTTTAGAGGAGATGCATTGGTAGGTCCAATGTCTCTCACCTCTGACCTGATTTTCTTGGACTCCAGTTCCTTATTCTTAGCCTTCTTATACTGACTTCTTCTCTTGTGTCCAAAGGCATACTGATAACCTTTTTCATCTGCTAATTCATCACAAAGTACAGAATACAGAGATCTGATGATAGAAAGGTCTGTAAGGCCCTAAAGTAATTTAATCAAGGAAGTATCCCATGGTGAGTCCAAATACTCATTTTGGCTTTAAGTTTGAGCTTAGTTGGAAGAGCTGCTATAGGCCCTCTGACAAGCACTAACAACTCTGCTAAGGAAGCTGAAATGTACTCCTTTGGTGAATAAACTCCCCTTCCCTTTGCTCTTTGGTCTAGGAATGATGGTGCTATATTGGTGTAAATGCATTGAAACTTAGAAAGTTATCTACACCCACGCAGTCATTATTGTTGACAGAAATTGTTTTCTTATGCCAATAAGAAAAGTTTATTTTATTTATCTGAGTAGAATCTTTAGCTCTGATATTTAGTATAATTTACTGTGTATGTGTGTGTGTATAAAAATATCTTTGGGTCTGTTCAGTGCAAAGGTGATCATTTATTTCCAATCTGTACTCAAGTTCAAAATCCTGAAATACCTACTTTTTGCTTTCCTTCTTTTTTGCTCTTTTTGGTACTGGGGATTGAACTTGGGACCTTGTTCTTGAGAGACAACCACTGGAACCACTGAGCTAAATCCCCAGCCCATAGTACCTATTTTTTTCCCCTCAGAACTACCAAGACAGAGCTCTCAACCAGACATTCAGAATTAAACTTTATACTAGCTTAAACAGCCTCCTTTCAAAAAACAGCTTTCAGCCAATTCTGAAGATGTCTCCTTCATTTGATTTCAATGACCCTCTTAACATAAAGCTGAGTAACACTGAAATCTCTAGTCAGTGTGGTAGAGAAATATATTGGCATTTAAAAGGAAGTCTTGTGGGTAATACCTTCAGGTGAATCTCTGAAGAGTGACGTGGGGCTGATGTGACACCTGCTGCAAACAGTGGGCTGGATAGGGCAGAGATGGGATGCACACACCATTCATGCCTGAGAAACCTTCAGAGCCTCAGAAAAGACAAGAACAGGAGGCCTGACTGACATGGCAGATGGAAGTAAGGTTTTCTTGATGCCAGGAGACAGCCACTAATGGAGGAGATGAAGGAAATCATGGTCATTTCAGAGTCATTACAACTGATGTGGGAAATAGGCAAAGCTATTAAATGTTTGAACTGCTGAATCTCTCAGCAACTTGTTCAGCTAGAATTCAGACTCCCTCACCAGCCCCAAGTCCCAAAAGTAGCTTGATTTGATGTGGTAGACAGAGAGGGGCTTTGTTCCTCTTAAAAGCTTAGATGGGGAAACTGAGAGCCTTGTCCACACTTCTCTGGTGATGGAGCATGGACTGGGAACCACATCTGACTGCTGTGCCCTACTGCCTCATTAATGCACTTGAGTCAGCTGGGATTGTTCCAAGAAGTCCCCTCCATACAGTGTCACCTGAAATTTCCTGCCAGTCTTACTTCTGCTTTGTGTGATGACTCCACCTTTTCTTTATTCACTACCAAGTCAGGACTGCGGTGTCCTGTTGGTAGAGTACACTCCTGAGGCTATACAGCTCTCTACCCTGACTGCCCATAGAATTGGCCTCCCTGTCTGAGGCCCATGTGATCCTTACTTAATTGATCTGGCCTAGAGCTTGGGCTTTAGTAGTTTTTAAGAAGGCCCCAAGTGATTCTGATGTATAGCTAGGATTAAGAACCACTGTTTTAACAACAGCCTTGGACAGAGAACAACATGAGGAAGAGGAAGCAATTCATATATGTAAGTCTAGTGGAATACACTTTTTCTGATGGGAAGGGACTAGAGAAAGTTTCTAGGTAACTGGTTACCTACCTATAAACTTGGTTAAAATTAATGTAAACAGAGGCATAGGATTTAGAGTGTTATCAAACCAAGTGACAATGAATGGTCTGAATCCAAGAGCTATTCCAGGGACATCGGGCTCTCTCTCTCCTCCTAGTCAGACTCCCACCTCTGATTTCTCCTGTCTCCTGACTTCATACTGTGGACTGGCTTGTCAGAGTGTCACTGAGTTTGGCTACTGTTAGCAACAAGCTTGTGCCAGTTTGCCAACCCTGCAGCAAAAATGACAGCTCATTCCAGATGTTCATGGATGAATCTAAGGAAGATCTCGGTCACAAGTGTACCCTGGCACAATTGCTGTATCCTTGTTAGCAGTAGGGCAGTACTGCTACAGTTTCTTTCTTCACGGCAGGCAGTCCTGTAGCTGTGCCCTGAAGTCTGTGAGTGTGACCAGTTCCTAGAGAAGTACTCTAAGAAAAAGCAGAACTCTGTGGAAGGCCTAGAGATATTTTCAAGTATAGTGTGGTTGGGAAAGATAAACCTCTGTGTGGCTATAGTTCAGCACTGACAGGGTCTTGGTGAGGGTGAGGTGGTGAGAGGGCAGCAGGGACTCTTTGATCAGATCTTTAAAGGGCACATGAAGGATCCTGGATGGTATCTCATTGGTTCTGGACATCACAGGGCTTTAGGCAGAAGAGTGATGGGATTAGATCTGATGTGAAGATTACTTCTGGTTGTTTTGCACAGAGAAGAAAGACTAGTCCTAGCTCACGTGCTGTGGGATCTCTTGGGCATTGTTGCAATGACCCATAAAGAAGACCCAAGATGACACTCTGCACTCTGGTGATGCACTTTGTAGTTTTTTAAAACATACTTGTGCTCATTATGGAACTTGGGAAAAGTGGGAAGGATGTAATTACCCCCGGTTTATACATTCTTGGCCTGACCTCTTTGCCACTATATATATTGTGAATATACAATTCTACTCTTAAGCTTGTCATTTCACTCTCTGAATGATCTCTCCATAAACAGAAGTTCTTATTTTTAATAGACACTAATTTATCAAATTTCCCTTTTATGGTGACTATTATATGTGCCCTGTGTAAAGAGCTCTGCTTAGTTCAAGGTCATAAATAGGTGATTTTCTTTTGAGTAGAAAGTTAGAGAAGGCATTTCTGGGCAAGTGACATTAAGCTGGATGCTAAAGGAGGCTGGGGATGGCCAGATACCCTGCACCTTTCCCAGTGACTGTGCTGACCCCCCTACCCGTTGACCTTGCCTTCATTTTGAATCTGTCTTTGGAACTGAAAATCTCTTTGTCCCTCAGGTTAGGCTGGAGCAGAGAGAGCAGAGAGCCAGGAAAGCAATGCAGCCACAGCATCATTTGTTTCAGAGTCCTGTATTAGTGCATTATGCATCTGGCAGGAAACAGCAACGTCAAATAAGTGAAGAATCGCTTGAAGGTTGACAGAGGTGAAGGTATAGAGCTGAGGTAATGCTTTCAGGACAACTTTTGGCCTCTTAGTCCATTTAGAAAGAAGGATACCCCTTCAAAACACTAGAAACAAACAAAGGACAACCCATCCCCCAATTTCCTAGCATGTTTGATTTGATTTAAGAGGCTTTTGTGCAAAGTGAAAATCAGTAAAAACAGACTTGGCAGTGGCTCGTCAGCAGAGTGACTGTGAGTGCACTCCATCAGGAGGGAGGGCGCCAGGCTACGTCTTCACACACTTTCAATTCTCCTGACACTAGACCCATTTGGATTATTTATCAGTGGTTGACAGGGAACCTGAGCAAGTATGAAGCAACAGTGCTGTGTTCTGACAGAGCAGAGGCTACATCTTCAGGGCCAACCAGGTTTTGCAGTTGGTCATAGGTCAAGGGCAGCCAAGTAATTTTCTACGGCTTGTAAAACTCTAAACACTGCCGACTTTGGTCAGTAGTGACTTTGAGGTAATGGATGGCTAAGCATCCAGACATAGGAGGCAAAGTATGAAGCATAAAGTAGTCTTAAAATGGTCTGAGTATTTGCTTCCATTGCCCACTCCTTGCTGGTCCAGGCATGGAGTATGGACTGGAGCTCACAAATACCTCGGGAAACAAGGAACAGTCATCTTTGAGCAAATCTGACTCCTCTGTGATCAGCTGTGATAAAACTGGATTCTTGAGAGGAATCCCCCCAGGTTAAATTTAAAAAGCACAAGTTTATGCTTCTGTGTCTCTATAGATAATCCATCCTGTCACTCCTTGCACTATGTAACGTGCACTTTATAAAAAATGTAAAGGAACCAAAGTTATTCTCTATTACCTTTCTATAACACTTTTTACAAACACGTCAATATTGATTTTCTTGATATTATATCTTGGGCACTAGAAGACTCTCATATCCACTCAATAGCATGTGACCAAGACTGAAAGACTAAGCAAAGTAGTTGCTTGAAATTTGTCTAGATCTACAAGCACATAGACCGCTCTGGGTTGCAAAGACTGAGAATTTTACTGGAGGTGTGCTTGTTATTTCAAATTTATTTCTTTCTGTCTTAAAAGTTTCAGATTTTCCTAGAGGCTCCTGGTATTAGTCATTGCCAGCTGCTTACATGGGGGGAGAAAGCAGTGGGCACCAACTTCAGGCTCAGATATATATATAGACTGTCCCATTTCAGCTGTGTGCCATTGTCATTAAACCATCCAGGCTTTGGTTTTTCTCACTTTTTGAAAAAGGAAAACAATGGTGGCTTGTATATTAGGATCTGTGCCATTGGTGTAAAGTATCTGGCTTAGTCCCTGGCATGTTATAGAGGCTTAATAAATACTAGTTTATTTCCATGTATGATGGACAGAATAATGACTCTCCAAGGATGTCCAAATCCTAGTCTTTGGAACTTGCAACTATGTCACGCTATGAGGTAAGAGAGACTGCACAGTTGTGACAAAGTGAAGGATCTTGAGATAAATGAGATTATCTTGTTTATCTAGGTAAGACCTGAAGTAACACAAAAAGTACATAGAAAAGGAAGCCAGGAAGGTCAAAGACTGGGGGAAGATGATATGATGTGTATGACTAGCTTCATTAATGAAAGAAGATACCATGAGCTAAGGAAGGCAGGTGGTTTCTAGAAGGAAGAAAGAGCAGAAAATGAATTATCCCTGAAGCCTCCAGGTCTTCTGACCTCTACAACTGTGAGAGAATATAATTATGATATTTTAAACTATTGTGTTTGTGCTATTTTGTTACAGTGGCATGAGGAAACTAAAACACCTTGTTTCCTTCTCTGTAACAAGAGGATTCTTTGACCTTTTCTGCCTGTCACACCAGAGAAAACCTATGTGGAAGTGCTTAGTGTCTGTGAACTGCTGTTCATGTGGGAAGGAAGAGTTTTCTATTATTAATGGAGGGGTGATTTGTAGAGCCCTTTCTGGTCACAGAGGACGTTGAGGGGGTCAGGGTGGACTTAAGAAGAACTGCTGGAAGAGCTCACTTAGCTTGGGCCCACATAGACTTAACCCATACAGAGGCTGTGCCCTGTAGTCCAAGAGATATGTTGTTCTTAGGCCTGGATCATTGACCCAGTCCTGTCCCTCACTGGGTAAGCCACTTCCCTTTAGAGGATTTGGGCTTCCTGCTACATGAGCTGCAATAGTGGGGTATAAATGTGAAAAAAAATTCATACATGGGTAGTTCCTGAGCCTTTAGTGACCAGCTTCCACTTCCTTGGCTTTTGGGTCCACATCTGAGTTCTTCTTTGGTGGGGTTGTTGGCTGAGGTACTTTGGCCATGTAGAGATGAACTCATGACTTGAAAACTTTGAATTTGAGTGGAATAACTCACTCCAGCTGCAGGATCTATGATCATTTTCTGAGTCTGGGACTTGGTGCATCCTTGATCTAAATCTTCCCCTGTTCTGTTGCTGTGACTAAAGCACTTGGGCTCCACCCTCCTTCTCAAGGGCTCATGAGAGTCTTGAGCCACTGAAATAAATACCATCATAGCAACATTTGGGTCACAGATGGCTTCAGTGCTGTCAGAAGTCCACAGGTAGTGGCCATGCTCCAGGTCCTCCAGTCACCCACAAGCAGCAGGACTGTATGGCTCATTGTCCCCAAAAGGTGCCTGGCTGCTGGTCTGCCTTGAGTGTTATTGTTTCCTTTAGACACATTTCATCTCTTGGCTCACCTTCTTTACCCATCAGAGGAAGAGATGGACTAGAGAAATTTTTAAAACTGTGTTGACCTAAGCCAAAAACTTCCAAGGGATCCCAGGCCTGGAATTGAGGAAGCAGGCAGACAGGAGGCCACCTTGAATTCTCACATCTCACACTAGGGAGTTTTCTGAAAGACCCCTCTGGCACCAGATTCCCACAGCTCTGAGGGCTCCCCGAAGGACCTTCCAGCCTGTACCAGTAGATCCTAGCTGTCAGTCACTCGAAATGCTCCTAAAAGATGTTGTTTTGTTTTACGAGAAATGATTTTGGAATATTGGTCTTAAGAGCCTTTGGCGACCGGCCTAAGGACAACATATCTCTTGGACTACAGGGCACAGCCTCTGTATGGGTTAAGTCAAAAATATCTTCTTCACATAAATATTTTACTATTTAAGAAGCATGTCTTTAAAAATGTTTGGGGAATCATTTGGAGGTCCATCAGTTTGACTGTTGCTTTTGACATTTGGTGCACAAACTGCCCAGAACCCAGGGAAGGTTCTCACCTGAGGCCCTGGCCCATGTGACTATTACCTACAACCAGGAATTCCCAGCATGCTGGGTCTATACCTGTAAAAGTTACAGTCCTCACACAATCTTGTGGAGCACTGTAATTTTATGATGATGGTTTAGATACAGAACAATGAATGTCTCCTTGGGCCACACAACCAGATACTGGGGTGGTAGAGCTTACATCCATGTCTTTTGGGGCTCAGACTATTGCTCTTCTACTATATCACTTTTCTTAGAGATACACTTATTGGAGGAGTGTAAAAAGGAAGTATATAAAAGGATCTTGGAAGCTTATACAAATTTATAGAGGAGATTTGGGAGAGTCATGACTTGGAAGTCATTGGAAGGGAGTGGGAACAGTGAGGAAAAGAGGGCTCAGAAGGATTCTCTGATCATAGTGAGGTTTAGCATGGGGTAGGAGAGGACAAGGTAAGAAGACTGAGGCAGAGGGCCCAGACAGGTGGAAGGAGGCGCATAATATCATGGCATAAGTGAAAATGCTGCTAGAACAGAAAATGCTGCCAGACAACTAAAGAAAAGATGATTCTCCAAAAAAAAAAAATATAGTTTCTAAAAGATTTCCATTTTCCCCCCTTGATTACCAAGTACATATACTTCTTGGAAAGGCACAGTTTTATGGCTTATAGCAAGGCTCTGGCAGGAAAAAGGAAAGAATATGGTTCTGCTGGGTTCTGACTTGGGCTTCAAAGGTCAGATTCAAAACTGCATCTTGCTGCAGGACTTGGGGCAAAGTTTACTTGTAGCCTTTTAAATTCCTTTTATCAGGTCTGTGCAGAGGTGCTTTTTGGAACAAGCATTCCCTGTGTCTGGTCTAGTACCTGCAATGAGCTTCTCATAGATGGACACAGTTGCACTGTGCAATGTCCTCAAAAGCCAGAGGAGGTGAAAGGTACACAGGGCGGTTAAGTCCAGTTTGCTCTGAGTATGTTTATCTTCCAAGAGAGAATTATATGGATGGCCATATTGAGTTCTTTTGTGACATGATTTAAACTTTATTCAAAATCATGTGGTTAAGACTGAATGGGGCTCAGACAGGAATTCAGGTTTTTAGACAATAGGCTACAATGAAGTCCATAGTTGACTCTTCTATGTAAGCTCACAACTGAACCCTTCGTTGATAAGTAAGTATTTAACTCCTCACTTTACTCTGTGACACCAGGGCCACAGAAGGAGAATATTTCACTGATGGTTGTAGTCGCTTACATACATGGGCTTCATGCTGGCATTAACAGCTCTTCCAGTTCAGCTCTTCTATTGTTGTCACTTTACCAAGCATTCATCATTTATATTTTTCTTGTGTTACCTATCAACAGATTTTAGGTGAGATGGTACTACCATCTCTGTGTGAAACTAAGGCACTGATTAGCAAAGCTTCTGTTATTTCAGAATGTTAAATAAGAAGGGAGGAGAAAGGCAGGAGATTTGCTCTGTAAATGGGATCTGTGTAAAGAAACTGAGGCTAATATCAGACTCTTCATTCCTGTAGCCAAATTTAGGAACCTCAGCAATGTTGCTAAGCATGGCCCCTTAAAGAAGGTGCCCCTTCTTCTTTATCTAAAATAAAATAACATGAGGTTAATAAATTCAGACTGTTGAGATAGGCAGAGAAAGAAATCCCACCCAAAGGAGATTAAGCTGCATAGTTGGCTTTTTGACTTCAGTGATCTTGAGGGAGCTAAGAAACTCCTTATGACTAACTCTGATTCTCCACTCTGGATTAACACTGCTCCAGTCAACATTCCTACCAGTTCAGATTTAGCAGGAAACTTCTGTGGGGGTAACTTCACCATAAATCCTGACAGTCAATCTGATTGGACTAGCTTAGTCTCATGCTCTGGACCTGACTTTAGCAGTGTAGCCAGGGACTGTCACTGGCTTAAACTTTTGTCACATGACCCTACCTAGGCTGCAATGGGACCAGATGAGGTGGATGCCAAGAAAAGGTAGGGCTTCTTTCTAGAAGAGGATGGAATGGCTTCTGGAAGAGAGTGGGCCCATGCCCACTGCAAACGTGCTCATTAGGAAACAAAATGGTATTTTCCTACCTCTTTGCCAGCCCAGGATAAACACTATTAGCAGTTTTTACTACATTCTCCTGTCTAGTTCATTCACCTATATTATTACAGTAATGATTGAACAAATTTTTGAGTTAAATCATTTATGTTAACACTGTACAATCATTTTGCACCATATATCTTGGTTATTTCACTACTTTACTAAAACACATACACTTTGTCTTATTTGGTGTTTGTGTGGTATTGTGAGGAATGGATATAACCTACTTTATGTAACCAGTGGTGGGCATGATTATGAATGATAGAGACAAGTGATAAGAATCCCTAACAGGCTTAGGAAGAGAGTGAGAGGAGCACGCCCTCTTGGTCATGGAAATGCCAGTATTGTCACATCAAGGGAAGGACAAGCGTCTGCCCACATCCTCCAGGCCATGGTTTGCTGCCCTTTGACAAATCAAACTCCCCAGAAGTGTCAGTGAAACCTCATTACCAGTGGCGTGTTAATGAGCAGCCACGGGTGCTTCTGTTGCGGAGCTCAAAAAAATTACAAAGATGTCATCGGCAGGAGCTCAAGTCCCTTTCACGGATGTCATCCCCTGTAAGAGGTCTGAAAGGATGGAAATGTTATGATCTTTATTACTGAACTAATAGCAAAACAATAAATGAGAAAAAGAAGTCGCCCACCGAAGATCCTTGCAACTCAAAATGGTACTGGAAGGACGCTGTGGCCTTATCAGACTGAAAAACTCCTGCTCAAAGTCAAATGCCATAGCTTGCTGAGAAAGAAGTAAAAAAAATCAATTATTAATGCAGCCCTAGCTTGCTTGTGATTTTCACAGAGAGCCAGATCTTTTAATAGAGGGGAGAGAAGATGATGTGAGGGTAGGAGAATGCTGGTAAACAATGATCAAAAGGTGTTGCAATCGTTTGCTACGTGTCATAGCACAGCAGAAACACTGTTCAGAGAACAAAAGGAGAGTAAAGTGGAAAAAAACAACAACAACGCAATCTTCTCTGGGGATGAGGAAGTAGCCAAGTCACTTTTTTGGACTTCTTGGGTGATTTATCTAAATGTACAAACACTTCTACAGGTAGTCCTTTCTTCCCCAGATGTTTGAACCTCTGCAGCTGGACTAGACAAGTCTTATGTGTGTTTGGCATTTTTCCCACAAGACGCAGCAATACTTTCCTAGCTCTAACAATCAAGAGTGTGTAGACACTGCCAAGGTCCTGTGGGGGGAAAGTAGCTCCAGGGAAGATCACTGTGTAAAGTGATCTCTTGCCAAGCCTTTGCTTGGGGTCAGGGGAGGACTGCTGGCCTCCTCATCACTCTTCCTTCTACCTAGTGCAGTCATGCATCTCTGTCTCACCCTGAATCATGGCTGGAACAGGACCCAGCATTCACAGAAGCCCAGTGTTATTTAGTTGTGGCATTTGGCAGAGGCCCAAGATCTCCAACTACTAAAACCCTATTCCTGAGGCAGTGGGGCTCGGGTGTAGCTAAGTGGAAGAATACTTGTTCAGTATGTGGAAGGCCCTGGGAACAACACCCAGCACTGCAGAACAGAACAGAACAGAACAAAACAAAACAAAACAAAACAAAACAAAACAAAACAAAACAAAACAGAACAATCCCACTTGCTCTTCCAGCACAACTCCTAGTCCAAGAGTGCTTGAGAGCTTGGTATTACAAATGTGAGTTCTGAATACAGGGTTTTGTCTCCAATCACAATCCCAAGTGATTTGGGCAGGACTGCTAGAGGGTTTGTATATGGTCTGTCTTTCTCCTCTTTGTATGCTTAGGTCCTCAATCAACCACTGAAAAGTTCTAGAGGAAAGCAAGTTTAGAGAAGCAAGCAAGGCAGAGAGAACTTTTCTTCCTAAGGACTAATCCTCCCATTCAGTCCAAGTGCCAGGAGTCTTGTGCACCAAGCTCTAGGACTGGAATGTTCTACAGAGAGTGCTGTTGGCAATGGTGTCCAGAAATGGCTGCTGTCAGCTCCCTCTCTCCCTGCACAGACTGATTCTCCTCCCTCTTTAAATAAGACCTGGCTTTGTGCTGTGCTTTGCCCCAATGTCATTTCTGGGGTTAACCTTTGAAAGGATTGGTAGCATCTGCTTCCTATCTCTTAGAAGATAGCCATCAGGTAACATGCCTATTAGGAGATCATGATAGGAAAACGTCTAAACTAGTTTTTTGAGTGCTTCTGTGTGTGTCTTTGTGGAGCTGGGGTGGAGGAGAGGGTCCAGCTATTACAGATATCCCAGCTGAGATCCGGGATATGTGAGGGCAGATGCCACGTTTGCACTCTAGAACATTCCAGGCCCAGCTGTCTCATGTGGAATTGGAGAAACATTCAGCAGAGCCCATTTTAATTGCAGAGTCATGAAGAATAATATATCATTACTGTTTTAATAAGTTTACAGTGGTTTGTAATGAGAACTGAGGGCTTTAACCCTTTTCCTCCTCATCATAGGAAAACCCTTATTTCTTAACACTATGGTGTAATACATTTTCTTAGACTTATCTAAATTGTCTGTACTCATTGGGGCTAAATGATATGTAGATAGGGACTATACATTGATTTTTCAGATTTCCTTAAAAGGAAATAATTCACAGCTGGCCATGGTAACATATGTCTATAATCCTGTTACTCTGGGAGGCTAAGGCAGGTAGATTGCAAGTTTGAGCCCAGCCCAAGCAATTAAGTGACTTACCAAGAATTGTTTAAAGGGCTGAGGATGTAGATCAGTGCGAGAACCCTGGGTTTCATCCCTAGGACCACAGAATAAAAAGGAAATAATTCATACTATGATATAAATGATGTATGATAACACATTATCTCTTTCAAGAGACTTTACATTTTATCTTTGGCAAAAGCCATTTAAAAATAACTTCTTATGGAGGGTCTTAGATGATAGTAGTAAGATCAACATGTCAGGCTGCAAAACTTGCATGTCTTTTAGTCCATTCATCAGTTTAGTAACACTTTGATATAATGAAGTAGATCTCAGGTATGTGATTTGTTAAGTTGTGCCAAATAAATACATCCATTCAATTTATACCTTGAGCAACTACAGACCATTAACACTATCCCTGAAAGTTTCCTTCTCTTCAATCAGTTCAGTCCTTTACTGGAAGCCATTATTTTGTTTCTCTCACCACCTATTATTTTTGTCTGCTCTCAAATTTCACAGAACAGAATCATGTAGTTTGTACTTTTCTGTGTAGCTTCTTTCACTCAGTATAATATTTTTTTTGAATTTATCCAGATTGTACATGTATCAATAGCTCATTTAAAGCTGTTGTTGGTGATATAGTATTCCATGATATGAGTATATCGTTATTTTTTAATCCATTCTCCTAAAGACTAGATGAATTGTTTTGAGTTGTTATAACAAAGAAAATTCTTGTACAGGTCTTTTTGTCAGCATAAGTTTTCATTTCATTTCTCACCAGCAATGTGGGTGTGTAAAATGTTTCAGTTTTTACCTTTGGATTACTCTCTTTTCCTTCTCTGGGACAAAATATCCAATACCCATAATTTAAAAGGAGGAGAGGTTTTTGGCTGGTAGTTTCCTGAAGGTTCAGACCCTGGGGCTCCAGGGCAGAAGTGTGTGGTGGACAGGCTTGGTGGAGAAAGGCTGCTCACCCCACGTCAGCTGGGAAGCAAGAGAGAGGAGGAACCATTGCTCAAGATCACACCCCAGGGACTCACCTCCAGTCACATTCACGTCCTTTCAGCACATTCCAACTATTGTAGGACTCAAGGGATGAAGCCATCTGTTAGTGTAGGCTCCCTATGACCCAACCACCTTTCAAAAGCCCATCTCCAAAAGTGAGACTTTTGGGGGATATTTAGATCAAACAATATGCCACTATAGCCGAGCATTTAATTATAGACATTCTAGTGCTGTGTTGTGATGTATCTTATTATTTAATTTGAATTATTCTTTATTGATTAAGGATGTTACATACTTTTTCAAGTGTCTTTTAAATATTCACATACTTCTAAGTGTCTTAGATTTCCAAGAGAAAGTTTAAAGTTTTAAATCTTTTTTTTTTTTTTTTTTTTTTTTTTTTTGCTTTTTGAGACAGGGTCTCACGTTGTAGTTCAGGCTGGCCCTGAGCTCACTATGGTGCCCAGGCAAGCCGCCGTGAACTCAGCAATCCTCCTGTCTCTGCCTCCCGAGTGCTGGGATGACAGGCGTGAGCCACCACATCCGGCATTGTGGTATGCGGCGTTGATTGTTGGTGGGCGTGTCTCCACCCCCAGCATTGCATGTGGTTACCGGGGATCGAACTCAGGTCCTTGCGCTTGCGAGGCAGGCGCCGGAACCACTGAGCTAACCCTCTGGCCCCCAAAGTTTTAAATCTTTATGTTTATATTTATGATATATATATTGAGTGCTCTTTTCATCTTTACTGAGGTACAATTAGTGTATAAAATTATATATGTTCATGATATATCATATGATGGTTTGATGTACCAGTCTACTAGAGTGTTGGGATTACACATGTGCAGCACCCCACTCAGTCAATCCCTTCCCATGTTGAGAATTTTAGGATCTAATCTTTTAAGATATTACATATATACACTATTGTTTACTATGATCATTGTGTTGTCTATTAGGTCTCTATATAACATACAAACTGTTAAATTGTATAAACACAGGATTGTACTGTTTCAGCAATATCTTCCCATTTCACCTCTCTCCTGCCCCTGCTAACTACCTTTTTTTCTATTCTGTTTCTGTGAGTTCAACAGTTTTAGATTTCTCACAGTGTAAGTAAGATCATTCAGGACTTATTTTTCTATGTCTGAATTATATCACTTAGCACAATGTCCTTTAATTTTTTTGTTAAATATGGCAGATTTCTTTATTTTGTAAAGGCTAAATAATACTTCATTGTAGGTCTATGTGTGTGAACACATTTTAGCTCCCTTCATCCACTGACGGACACTTTGGTTGTTTTTGTATCTTGGGTATTGTTATAATGCTGCAGTGAACATGGGGGTGCAGGTGTGTCTTTGAGATTGTGATTTGATTTCCCTCAAGTATAGACCCTGAGATGGGATTGTTGGATCACAAGGTTTTTCTAGTTTTAGTTTTGTGAGAGACCTCTATACATTTTTCTACAATGACTATATGCAGTCTGAATTAATTTTTATGTAAAAAATGGAGTTATATATCAAACTTTTTTCTACATATTTATCCAGTTGTCCAGCACTTTTATTGAAGACATTCCTTTTCCTTTCACTGTATTGATACTCCATAGAAAACCCCAAATGAATCAACTAGATGTAGGCATTTTCTGTATTCTCTTTTCCTTTTATTGCTGTGTTTATATGTGTACTGATAATACATTGGCAATTTTTAGTATATGTGGTTTTTTTTTTTTGAGACAGGGTCTCACTTTGTAGTTCAGGCTGGCTCTGAGCTCACTATATAGCCCAAGCAAGCCTCGAACTCAGCAATCCTCCTGTCTCTGCCTCCCAAGTGCTGGGATTACAGGCGTGAGCTACCACACCTGGCTTTAATATATGTTTTATGGTTAATATTGAAATCAGTACATCTTCTAGTTTATTCCTCCTCATTAAAGATTTTTTTGGACATCCTAGATCCTTTGCATTTCCATTTACTTTTTTGTCTCATTCATTGAGTTTATTTGTACATTTTAGATATACACTATGATCACATTCAATGTTAAAATTGTGCACCTGTACATGATATATCTTGACTCTCGTTTTTCCCATTCCTTTTCCCTCCCTGCCACCCCAACCCCCATATAAATAAACTTTGTTTCCATTATTTTGTTTTTATCTTCAAAATTTTTCTTTCCCTTCTTTACTTCCCCCTACTCCTCTTTCCCTTTAAACATTTTCTTCGTATTCCACAATACCTGTCATACATTCTTGACTTCATTTACACTTTTAGTCTCTCATAGTAGTGACATGTTATGTTATTTACACTTCATGTCCTTTTTTTTTTTTTTTTTTGTGGGACCAGGGATCAAACTCTGACCTTTATGTTTCCAAAGTAGGCATGGTACCACTTGAGCTAAATCCCTGGCCCTACACTTCATGTCCTATTTATTTCACTTACAAATATATCCTTGAGGTACATCTATCTAAGTATAAATGTTTCTATCATTCTTTATGGCTGAATAATACTCCATTTTATAAACAAATATGATCATCTCAATAGATACAGGAAAATTGTTTGACAAAATTCAACACCCATTCATGCTTAAAACACTCCAGAAAATTGGAATAGAAGGTCTTTATTTCAACCTGACAAAAGATGGCCCATTTATTTTTATGATTGAAATATTAATTTAATCAAAGGCTCATACTGAGATTCTAATTTTTATTGCATAAATTCTGCAGAACACTTTATAATTTGCTAGCAATGTCAAGTCTTCCAATAAATTATTTCCTTTCTTTCCATTGCCTTAAATTTTCTTTAACATCCCTCAACAATGTTTTTAATTTTCTGTGGTGTCATGTGTAATTTTTTAAAGTTTATATTTTGTGATGTTACAGTTTTTAGGCATTATTTTCTAATTATTTGTTACTAATACATAAAAATAATACTTATTTTTTGTATTGATTTATCCTGTGATTTCACTTTTTTTTGTATTTCCTTAGATTTTCTAAGGAAAAAATGCTACTTATGAATAAGTTTTACTTTACTTCTTCCTTTTTGATTTTTATGCTTTATTTCTTTTTGTGTATCTTGTTGAACTTTATTGGACCTTTGGGAAAATGTTGAATAGGAGTGGTAAAAGTGGACATCCTTGCTTTCCCTTCATTCTTTAAAGAACAGTATTTAATATTTCACCATATTTCTGTGGGTTTTTATAGGTATCTTTTATCAGAGTGAAGAAGTCATATTCAATTCCTAGTCTTCTGAGAGTTTTTTTTCAGGAATTTCTGTTAAATTTTACTATTAGTTGACATTTGAATATTAAACCAATCTTGTATATCTGTTACATTATATGTATTTTAATAGTACTGGATACTTTTTGCTAATATCTTATGAATTTTTTAATTATGGTTATGAGACAAAGTTGGCTTGCAGTTTTCTTGTAATGACCTTGTCAAGTTCTGTATCAGTGTTACGTTGGACCATGTAACATATTCCCTTTTTGTTATTTTTAAAAGCGTCTCAGTAAAAGTAGCACTATTTTTTCTTTAAATGTTTGATAGAGCTCACTATGGAAATCACATGAGCCTAGGAATTTTTCATGAGAAGCTTGTCCTACAATGAATTTAACTTCTTTAATGGATATAGCATTAATAGATTTTATGTTTATTATTTTTTTCCAGTTTTAGTAAGTTGTATGTTTTGCTGTCAAAATATGAAGGAACTGCAATATCACCTTCTTTCATTTACAGTATTGAAGTCTGTTTTCCCTTTATGATTCTTGCTTGATGTATATTGGTTTTATTGATATTTTAAAGATGCAACTTTTGTTTTTATTGTTTTTCTACTTCATTGATTTCTACTTTTCTTTCATTATTTTCTTCCATCTAGTCACTGTTTTTGTAAATGCATTACTTTATATAAACTATAAGAGAGACAATCTATTTACTTTAAGGAAATTTACCTTCTTTTTCTAAACTTATAAAGTGGAGTATTAGAGAATTGTTTTTGAATCTGATTTCTTTTCTAGTGTAAACATTTACAGTTATACATTTTCCTCAACTAACTACTTTAGCTGCAGCTCACAAATTTTCATGTGCCTTGTTTTCACTAGCGTTCAACTCAAAATATTTTATCATTTCTATTCATGGGCAGTTCTTCATGGTTTTTATATATAGGCCTTTACTGCAGGCATAATTTCAAGGATGACTGAATAGCAAATGGCCTTAGAAAACAGATAGCATTTCTGGAGAAGAAATTTTGTTTGCTCCCTACTGCAGTAAAGATCATGTCTTCTTCTATGGTAAAGATGGAACAGCTTTGCTTACAGTTTTCTGCACATAGGGTTCCTTGAGCACTTTACAAAATGATTGTATGTGCAGCATCCATCTGGGCAAGGACTGAAGGGTAAGGAGAATTTAGTTGACTGTTAAGCTCATGGTGCTGGCTCTGGGATGGGTAATGCATTTTTGTCCCTGACACAGACGTTTTATGTCTTGGTCCAGCATCTTAAGACTGGCAGGCAAGCTAGTTAGTTTGCAAGTAGAATAAATGTTCAAGCCCTTCATAGGAAATACTATTTTTATGGCAGTCACTTAAATTTACTGAAACCTGCTTTGTGTCCCAATGTATTATAACTAAGCATGTTTTATGAGTGCACAATCAAGATACCTATATGTTTGTCATTTATAGGTACAGTATATGTTGTTGATTAGGTCAAACTGGCTAATAATACTTTGAAAAAATAGGGTTTTCTTGGTCTTAGTATTTGTGTGGAATGTTTATTTACATCATATCTCTTTCAAACAATCTGTGAATGTATATATAAGCAGGTTTTTTTGTAAATAGAATACAGCTAGACATTGCTCTTAATATCTAGTGTGACTATTACTACATTTTACTTTTTACTTTTTTGGGTACCAGGGATCGAACTCAGGACCTTGTGATAGGCATGGCCTCACTGTGCTGCATCCCTGTCCCTATTACCACATTTTAATTGGGGTGTTTACTCTATTTATGTTTAGAGAAATTATTGATATTGTTGAGTTCAAGTGTTTTTATTATCTTATTCTTTTTTTTCTAGTTATCAGCTGTTCCTATTTATTTTTCCTTTCTTGGTCCATACAGGTTAATTGAATAGTTATTTTATTTTAACTTATCTGTGGTTATTTATTTAGACCTCATCATACACTTTAGATCTTGGTTTGAGAATCACAATGTGATATTTATCATGGTTTGCTTAGTGTTCACATTGTGCCCCTACTTATAAAAAACAAGAACCTTGCACCAGTAAAATTCTGTTTTCTTTCTTGCTCCTTCATGGCACTGTAACATGTATTTCCACCCATGCACATAACAAATGCCATAATCCAATGTTCTCCTTTGTGATTCAAGCAAACTTTTTTTTCAGACAGGGTCTTGCTTTGTAGTTCAGGCTTGTCCTGAGCTCACTGTGTGGCCCAGGCAAGCCTGGAACCCAGCAATTCTCCTGTCTCTGCCTCCCAAGTGCTGGGATTACAGGCATGAGCCACCACGCCTGGCACTGTGGTATGTGGTATTGATTGCTGGTGGGCGTGAGTCACCACGCCCAGCATTGTATGTGGTTACCAGGGATAGAACCCAGGACCTTGCGCTTGTGAGGCAGGTGCCAGAACCACTGAGCTAAATCTCTGGCCCAAGCAAACAGTTATTTTAAAATATTTATTTAAAAGTTAGCAAATGGTAGAATGGGCATTTATGTATACAGATCTATGCAGGCTAACATATTTTCTAAATTTGTGTCAACACTTCTGTGACTGTGACTCAAAATAGTGCCATCATCCCCAACCTTTCCTTGTATTCTTCTCTTGCAGCCATATCCGTCTCCTCTATGAGCTCCTGAACTACCGATTTGCTCTCTGTTGTGGTAGTTTTCTGGAAACTCATACATACAAAATCTATTGTATGAAACTTTTTGATTCCAGCTTATTTCACATAGCATGCAAGTTGTTGTATTAATACTTTGGTACCTTTCATTGCTAAGTAGTATTCCATTGATGATATACTGCAATCTTCTGATCCATTTATGTGGAGCATGCTAGTAATTTAGGGCTGAGATAGAAAAAAAGCTATGAGTATGAGAAGCGGTAATACATCACTGGCTTTATTAGGGCTCCTTTGGACAGTGTTGTATGATGTCTCACAGCATGAAGGAGCCACCACTCAGAAAGAGGAGGATGAGGGAAAGAATGTTGGAGAGGAAGCTTGTGTATCTGGCACCAGCACAGCATCAGAGAACTCAAAGGAAAGCCACTGCTTGAGACTTTAGAACCACAAGGCATTGTTTTAGCAACTGGTGCAGCTTCTGGGTAAGGTATCTTGGAGTATTTAAAGGAGGAAACCCTAAGTGGCTAAAAATTTACTTGTTTGTGTAATTTTAAAATTCATTGTAAAATATTGGGGTTTGATGCTAGCAACTTGAGGGAGTTTCTTGCTTTTTTTTCTGTAAGTACTTGGTCTGTACCATAATCTTTTATCCTTATTTCAGACAAAACAACTACTAAGGTTACTTTTTGAAGTCAATCCTTTTTTCTTAGTTGTCCAGATTATATATTTCTAGAGCTTTATTTTCAAATGCACTGACTTTTTCCTCAGTCATCTCCATTATGCTCCAAAGCATAATTAGAGAATTTTAAATTTCCACATATTGGATCCAGGAGCAGGAAGGCAAGCCCACAGTTCCAGCTACTTGAGAGGCTGAGGCAAGAGGACTGATCCCTTGAGGAGTTCAAGACTAGCCTACCCAGCACAGAAAGTCTTTGCTGATTAGAAAGTTTATTATTGTACTTTTAAATTCTGTAATTTTATACAGTTCTGCATATCATATGTGCAGTTAAGAATGCTTTACTTTATTTTCACCAAGACTTTGATCTTTTGGTTCAGTTTAAAGACATGGACCATTGTCAGTGTCTTTTCAGATAAATCCAACATCTGTGTTGGAACATTTCAGTGTTGAGTAGGTTCTAGTATTTCCCTATTAACATCTGTTGAATATCTTTTCTCGTGCATCTTGAGATTTTTCTGGTTCTTCATATGCATGTAATTTTGTCATTATGGAATACTGTGTTATATAAAACTGTATAGAATGTATATTTATACAGCCTTTGTTGGGATGAGGTCTCAATATTAATTAAAGTTTAAAAGCCTTTTTTTTTTTTTTTTTTTTGAGACAGGGTCTCACTTTGTAGTTCAAGCTGGCTCTGAGCTCACTATGTAGCCCAGGCAAGCCTTGAACTCAGCAATCCTCCTGTCTCTGCCTCCCAAGTGCTGGGATTACAGGTGTGAGCCACCACGCCCGGCACTGTGGTATGTGGTATTGATGGCTGGTGGGCGTGAGTCTCCACGCCCAGCATTGTATGTGGTTTCTGGGGATTGAACTCAGGACCTTGTGCTTGCGAGGCAGGCGCTGGAACCACTGAGCTAACCTTCTGGCCCTTAAAAGCCTTTTTTATCCTATTTAGATTTGTCTCACATGTCTACCATCACCAGGCAAATATCAGGCAAGGACAGTATTCTACTTTATGGTCTTGTTCTAAATATCTTGGTAGGTAGTTTGGAATCAGAACCAGGAATATCTGGTGAGTTCTTAAACAATTTAGTGGTTTTATTTCCCAAGCACTTCCCTCTGTGCAATCTCCTAGGAGTATTTTTTCAATCTTGCATCCAGAAATCTGGAATTTTTATATACTTTGCTTTCTTAGTCTCTCTTTTCAACACTATCTCGTTAGCCAGGACAAACCAGTATTTGTGTAGTGGGGACGGGAGAAGTAACAAGCATTTGTTTGGGGGACAGTACCTCTTCCAAGTGGTGAGGAAGGCTCTTCTTTCTCAGAGTTTAGAGTGAGGGTGGGTCCAGCAGCTACACATCTTATGCCAGGAGACTCTTTACCCTCTCTCAGCCAGAATGGAAGGTTGGTTTTGGAGATGCTCCTGTCCACCCTTGTTCCATTTCTGGATTCCAGATTGCAGTCAGGCCAGGAGGTACCACAGGGGGAGAAAATGGTAAATAAATTTTAAATAGGAGCAGACACTTGACACCTTTGTGTTGAACAAGACTTTAATAGAAATGCTTTTAAAATTTCACTGTTAATTATGATGTTTGAGATGGCTTTTAAATGAAATACCTCTAAGAATCCCTTCATTTCTAGTGTTCTCATTGTTAATATATGTTTTATCATGTATATAGTTTAAATTTTATTGAATACTTTCTCTTCATCTACTGAGATAACCATATAATTTCCTGATTTGTTAATGTGGTGAGTTATATTAATAGATTTTCCGATTTAAGTTCCTTCCATTCCTGAGATAAAGGTGCTCTTAAATTAGATGTAGAGGAGATGATACACTTTATTTCAAGTTCTACATAAAAATGAATTAACCTGGTGTCACATTGGTGGCCTTCAAGTGTGTTAAATGTTTTAGTTCAGAAGGTTTTACAATTATATTTTTTACAGTTTTCATTATGATCGTGTTTTTATTGTAGCTTTAAACGGTCAAAATATTGCTTCTAATACGAAATTCAAACCTGACTTATCTTTTCCCTAAGTTGGTTGAAAGACATGAAACTGAGCTATTTATGATGCTGGGCATCTAATCAGGATAGTCAGCTACCAAATAAGGGCCAAAGGTTTAAGTAGGCACTCAAAGATCTTCTGTTCCTTCATGACAAAATCACAGGTACCAGACTTGTTCCTCCCCCCAAAACACTACAAAATTGGAGAAAAATATGAAGCAGACTGTTTTTATGCAGCAGTACTTACAGTACAGACACTGATAATTGAGAGAAATAAAATACATGAAAGGAGCACAGAAGGTACCACAGCTTGTTTCCCGGGGGTCAGCCACCTCCTTCTACTTCCTTGGGACCTGTATTTCTACCAAGAGATTAAGGTGAGTATGACACTTTTAATCACTCTACTCACTGAGCCTGCCTAAAGGCTCATTCTTTTTACATTCTTATGACAAATTTATTTCATTTTTTTGTTTGTTTCCTTCCACTGAAAAACTCATCACTGGTAGAATAGTACAAATAAATAGACCTTTCTTAGTGGATGCAGATTGGGTGAAAGTGTCTCTTTGCTGGTTCCGCACACCAGATGTACTGGAAGTTCTCTGACTAGGTCCTGAGCTCTCCTTTCTTCCCTTGTGCACACTAGAATCATAGAATATTAGAGTAGGCAGACTTGGAAATATGGAGAAAGGTGGAGAATTCCTTTCTTGTTGGATAGACAATAATGCAGAAGTGTTTCATTTCTTGTGATACACCCAGAGTTTCAGACCTGTGGCAGAACTGGGACTTGGTCCTCTTTCTACTATAACCTTTCAGCCCTATCATCTTCTGAACATAATGTTCTTCTTCACGCAGAAGCAATACCCGCTGAGTGTACTGTGAAGTAAGTTCTGTACCAGATTCCACTATCAGCCTGCTCGCTCCCTGAGCACACGAGAGAGGAAGTATGGTGAGGTCTGGAGCCTGGTGAGAATGTGGTTTACATGCTCTAATAGGAGGTCAAGGACGGCTGGAGGGAAGTCAGCCACCTGCTGAGCCTTCCCATTGACCTTTGTGTCCAACTGCTCTCTCTCATCCAATTCATCTGTTATGTGGATGGGCATTCATAGCTTCAAATGGGATATTTTTAAGTTTCCTGACGTCTCCTGCATTTCTTGGCACAAAGAATGAATCATATTACTGGCATAATGAACCATTTAATGACTTGTGTGTTGATTTATCAGACGGTGCTAGAGAGGCCAATTTAAAAATATAAAGCCATAAGTCACCCAGTCAGGGTGTGTGGTAGGCAGAGCAGCCTGGCTTCCCAGCTGGAGATTGCTGTGTTAATCACCATGACACTGGGCCTGGAAGGCAGCACAAGGACTTAGGTACTCAGAGCTCTTTCCCTGGTGAGGTCATTCATCTAAATAGCAATTATTATGCTCTTTCTTTCCTTCTTTCTTTCTCTTTCTTTCTTTCTTTCTTTCTTTCTTTCTTTCTTTCTTTCTTTCTTTCTTTCTTTCTTTCTTTCTTTCTTTCTTTCTTTCTTTCTTTCTTTCTTTCTTTCTTTCTTTCTTTCTTTCTTTCTTTCTTTCTTTCTTTCTTTCTTTCTTTCTTTCTTTCTTTCTTTTTTTTTTTTACCTTGTGTTGGGTTTGGAGAGAGAAAATAACCTAAAATGTCAGAATGTCTCCTTTTCAGTAGACCAAAGTAGCTAACCCTGGATCTCCCAAGATTATTGGGAAAGTGTAAAAGAAAAAGAAGGAAGTGAAGCTTACACAGAGCCGTGGTTGTTCTACAAGGGAGCCGGGGGAATGGCCAATGAAAGTGTCCGCCTTATTTACAGCCCAGTCTGACATGGTGTTGCCAATCTCCGTGACTGACCTGGCTAGGCAAGCACATTCCTAACTCTACATCATGCACAGTGTGGAAAGGATCCCTATTTCTGCTGTGAGGATTAACTATTGGCATTTTATTATAGATGGTACCTCTGGAAAAACTACATAAGGAAAATCTTGAGTTTAAATGATAGGTAATGTAGGTATGAGGTGCACACTAGGTGCATTAGTAAGACAAGTCCTATTCTAATGAATAATGATGAAAAAACTGAAGTTCCAGAGTTTATGAAATGTTCCCATGTCTACACCTCATAGGATGTGGAACCAGCATTTATTTTATGATACACATAATCTGTCTCCAGAGGCTCTGACTTAATCACCATATTTGCTGCCACCCTTTGTAGAAAAGGAGTTCCATCCTAAGGGAATGTCACATCTATTTCTGTTTCTAGGAGAAATGATGTTCAAGTAGCTGTGCTTGTGTCTCTAACCTACTTTTCAAATGAGGAACAGCCACAACCAATATTGCTAGGCAAGGAAGCAAGGGAGAGAGAAGAATTAGGATGAACTACACACTGTTAAACATGAAATGCATCATCAAATTCAAAGGAGAGAGATTTTCATTCTTTAAAAATGTGGCATCCCTCCTGAGAAGCGTCTTCTCTCACCATTACCCCAGATTCCTTTGCCTTCTCTGTGTCACACTCATCTGAAATCGGACTTGGTCAAGGCTACCAGCTGCTTCCTCCAAAGTACGCACTGTGGGCTCCATTTTGTTTGATCTCTCAGCAGCATTCAACAGTCGACCACATTTCAGTCTTGGCAAGTGCTGTTGTCTTGCCACCATTCTCAGTTCATTCTCTTCCTATTTCCTGGCTGTGCTCCTCAGTCTCCTTTGCTGGATCTGCTACTTCTCCATACCTTCAAGTTGCAGCCTCATTTTGAGGTGACCCTCACAATTACATTTTGTCATCTCATCAAATGTCACAGCTTTCCACAGCATACAGATGTACCATATTCACAGCACCAGGGCAGGCCTCTCTTCACAGGTGTGTGGGAGCTCCAGGCAAAACTCAGAGACATCCCTCCTCAAAAACCTAGAAAAAGGAGCAAAATAAACCTAAAACAAGCAGAAGAAAATAATAAAGGTAAGAGTAGAAACTGATAAAACTGAACAGGAAAACAATAGAGGAAATTATTGAAATACAAGAACTACTTCTTTAAAAAATCAATAAAATTGACCAACTTCTTTGGCAATTTCCCTTTTTCTTCCTGAAGACTGATGTGAGAAGAGACACAGATCACCAGTATCAGGAAGGAGTCAAAAGATCTCTCTGCACATCGTTCAGTCATTGCAAACATAACATTACATTCATAGCCAGCAAGTTATAAGAGGAGCAGTTCTTAGTAAACCACAAACCTAAAACTCATCTTTTACAAGCTCATTATTGTCAGTGTATAGGAAGCTCATTGATTTTCTGAAGAATCCTGTCATGCTTTTAGCAAATTGAAATGTTTCTTCTCTTCCTTTTGAATATTAATACTCATTTCTTTTTCATTTGCTTGCATTTCTCAAGACCTCTAGAATAATGTTAGATATCCAACACCATGGTTATGCTGTATCTGCTGTACTGCTCCTACTTTTCTCTTGTTATTTAATCTGGCTTATGGAAGCTATCTTTTATCAAATTAAAGAAGATGAAATATTCTTCTAAAATATTCTTCTAAATAATACAATGCTGAAAAATGAATCAGAATGTCTTTTATTTCTTGAAGTGACCACATAACTTCCCTTTTCCAGTATAGTGACAGATCTAAGACCATGTTCTTCTTGAGCTGAAACATACTTGGCTACATATTATTGGTCTTTTTAATTTTTTTTTTTTTTTGAGACAGGGTCTCACTTTGTAGTTCAGGCTGGCTCTGAGCTCACTATGTAGTCCAGGCAAGCCTTGAACTCAGCAATCCTCCTGTCTCTGCCTCCTGAGTGCTGGGATTACGGGCGTGAGCCACCACGCCCTGCACTGTGGTATGTAGTATTGATTGCTGGTGGGTGTGAGTCTCACGCCCAGCATTGTATGTGGTTACCGGGAATCAAACTCAGGACCTTGCACTTGCGAGGCAGGCGCTGGAACCACTGAGCTAATCCTCCGGCCCAGTCTTTTTAATTTTTTATTTCTCCTGCATTAATATTTATATTTATTTTCATTAGCTTCCTATGTTATGTTGTATCAGGCTTCTTTGAATCCTTGTCATATTTTGGTCTTTCTTGTGTGCTAATAAATGTATCACAAAAAATTGTTTGCCAGTATTGTTTTGGATCAGATCCCATGGTTTTCTAAGTTTAGCATTTTCAGTGTCATTTATTTCTATGTGGGTTATAATTTAAGTTTCTCCAGCTTTATTGAAATCTAATAGGTATGCAAAATCCACATAATGTATACAATTTGGTGAGTTTGAGCATATGGAGGTACTTGTGTTACTATTACCACAATCAAGTAATTAACATGTTTATCACTTCTAAAACTTTCCTGGTACCTCCCTCACTTCTACAACAACTATGAGATCTACTTTCAACATTTTTGGTCTATTCATTTATTCCGAGGTAGGATCCCACAATGTAGCTCAAGCTGGCTTCCATCTTCCCATCTTTAGGAGGCTGGAATTACAGACATGCACCACTACACCCAACTCCCAAGTTTTACATGTAGAATATGTTAGTGTTAACTACATTAACTAGGCTGTACAGTAAGCCTGTGGAACTTACTCATCTGTGAGTTTATAGCCATGGAATAAACAACTCACACATTCTCTGGTAATCAACATTATCTCCCAATTCTCTGGTAGTCAACATTCTATTATCTATTCAAAATGTTTTCTTATTTTAGGTGCCTCACTGAAGAGACTTGATTTCCATTTTGATATTTGTTTCAAAGCAACATTTATTTAGAGGGGTTTTGATCTTCAAATGAAATTTTTGTGATACTTTGTTTTATTGACTCATTTCAGTGAATGTGACCTGTATGATATTTGCTTGTCAGAAGGTGATGGTTTATTTTTATTTATTTACTTTGATTTAATAAAAAACAATTAAAATCGTTCACAGGTATTTGAGAACAATGAACAGTCTCTTTACTGGGTATAATTTATATTAACAAAATAACCATGTAGTTGATTGAATTAGCAACAATTTGGAAAGAGACTGTTCATTTTTGATTTAATAAAAAACAATTAAAATAGTTCACAGCTTTTTGAGAACAATGAACAGTCTCTTTACTGGGTATAATTCATATTGACAAAATAACTATGTAGTTGATTGAATTAGCAACAATTTGGAAAGTATAAAACATATTTAAATATGTTTTTTCCTTTCTCTTTTCATTTTTTTGAGGCAGAATTTCACTATGATGCCCAGCCTGGTTTTCAATTTGAATACTCCTGCCTCAGTTTCCCAAGTAGTTGCAGTTACAGATGTGAGCTCCCGCATTTCCCTGTTAGCTAAGTTTGTTTTGTCTAGATGTTATCTTAATTTCCTCAGAAAGTTTTAAAGCCTCTCACCAAAACTGTGGTTTGTCAATCTCTCTCACATTTCAAGAAGTGTTATGTTTATAAATATTAATTTTGTGCTCTTTCACTTACAAAGATTTATGATAATTATATTTCCAAAACTTGAAGAGGACTTCATTTATTGTATCTTGCTCTTAGTGATAGAGGATACTACCATTAAACAATAACTTGTTGATAATTTATCTTTCTTTTTAAAGTGTTGACTGAGAATGCCCCAGAACACTAGACCTCAAAAGAACTTCACAAAACTGGCAGACCCCTGAATTTCTGTGTGTTTACCCACATTGTAGAATTATCTTAATGAGGCATTTGGAGTAGTTTTTTTTTTTTTTTTTTTGAGACAGGGTCTCTCGCTTTGTTGTTTAGGCTGGCCCTGAGCTCCCTGTGTAGCCCAGGCAAACCTCGAACTCAGCAATCCTCCTGTCTCTGCCTCCTGAGTGCTAGGATTACAGGCGTGAGCCACCATGCCTGGCACTGTGGTATGTGGTATTGATTGCTGGTGGGCGTGAGTCACCACACCCAGCATTGTGGTTACCGGGGATTGAACTCAGGACCTTGCGCTTGTGAGGCAGGCCGGAACCACTGAGCTAAATCTCTGGCCCGGCATTTGGAGTATTTGTTCTTCTTATGCTGTAAGTCCAGTTAACCCATGTTATTAAGATAGAAAGTCCATATGATATTCTGTAATGTCTGCTTTTAGACTAGAGAGCAGGATTGACATAGCCTATGAATGTATGTATACTGTTATCCATCCACAAGAACGCTAACTGCTTTTGAATTTTCTTCATGATTGACATTGAAAGGATACATTTACTAAATCAGTAGTTGTATTCCACACATGCATTAATATGTTATAGTAAACATACCACACTTGGCATGACTATTAACTAGCTGATTAAATTTTTTTTTTTGCTTTTTGGAGACAGGGTCTCGCTTTGTAGTTCAGGCTGGCCCTGAGCTCACTATGGTGCCCAGGCAAGCTGCCGTGAACTCAGCAATCCTCCTGTCTCTACCTCCCAAGTGCTGGGATTACAGGCGTGAGCCACCACGTCCAGCATTGTGGTATGCGTGTTGATTGTTGGTGGGCGTGTCTCCACGCCCAGCATTATATGTGGTTTCCAGGGATCCAACCCAGGTCCTTGCGCTTGTGAGGCAGGCGCCGGAACCACTGAGCTAACCCTCTGGCCTTAGCTGATTAAATTTTTAACAGTTTCTTATTGACCACTGCGACCCATTTTGTTTTTTCAAGAGCCAAACTTGTAAGTTAAATGGAGACTGCTACTCATACATCCTTTATGTCTTTGAGATTGGCACTAATTCCCACTTTTTCCCTGAGGATGTAATATGTTGTTTATTTATTCTTTTGGTCAGGAGTGGAGGATGAAGGACAACTTCAAGGTCTTTCACATCATCTTATCTATTATAATAACTTTGATTTCATAACCCAAGGAAACAATCTGAGGTTGTTTAGCTCTTGCTTGACCAAGAACTGGGGCAATGAAATCTTGTGGACTCACTGTGAGGCAGCTTCATCCAGGACTCCATTTAACACTTGGTCCCTTTCTGTCCCTACTTTGTCACAATGGAGGAGGCAAATGATGCCACTTTGGCTCCTCAGGGTCTGTATGAAGCGGTGGTAGCTCTAATGTTGCAAGATTGGGCAGTAGGCCCTAGAAGGTCATCAGAAAATCACTCTGTTATTGCTCCTACACATGGTTTAGGTTATTGAATTTCTACACCATTAAACACAGCTCGGATGATGTTATCCTGTAAAAATTTCCGAGAAACCATTATTATTCCCTGGCCATGGCCATAACTTTTTAATTAACTCATATTTTAGTACTTGAACTTTCTATAATATGTATCTTTGGCTCTGTTTCTCTGATTGTTTATCTCTTTGTGAAATTTTAATCAGGTCAAATCCTTTGAAGAACTCTCAGTTATAATGGTATTGTAAATCTCTTCCTGTCTGTCTCTCTCTCTTGCATTCTTTCTGTCTTCATCTTTTTATTTCATGTGTTTTCTCTGTTACCTTCATTCCTTTTGTGCTCATTTGATGAGGGTGATGTATCTTGTTTACTTCTGAGTCCTTAGCAATTAATCTAATGCTTGATACTGAGGTACTATCTAAAATTTGCTTGCTCATGAATGGACACTTAATGACCATGTATTATTTACTAGACATTCATTTGGCACTGTGAAAGCTATGGAAATGAATAATATGTGATTCCAACTTCCCTGAAGAGCTCAGTCCCAGGAAGGAAGAGCAAGACAATCTAGCAAAGAGCATTTTCTATGCCTGCACTGTAGACCCCAATTCAGAGTGAGTCAGAAGAGTAGAGAGCACTGTTCCTAGACTTCCTAGTCCCTGGGCCCATAACACATCAAATCAAGTGAGAGGAGCTACAGAGGCAAAGAAGTGGAAGTTGCCCCTTCCTGATGTGCTCTAACTTCTGGGTCTAAGATCCACTAAATCACCTTTTCTTGGCAGCAGGCCAATTAATCAGTGACAGTTCTCTAGTTGTGTGTGTGGGGGGGCGGTTGTGTGCTCTGAATCTAGCTGCTTTTCTGGCTTACAGGCTTTTTTTTTTTTTTTTTTTTTTTTTGCCTGTTTACAACCTTTAGTATAAGACAAGCCCATACAAATGGAAAAAATATGCTTATTTTCAATTGGGTCAATCTTGGGAAGGGAAGCTAACTCACCCTCAATGCATAGAAGTGCTTCAGTTTATAGAAGGAAGAAAACAAAGGCCAGGAAACATTCATACATAGATTTGGCTACATAGTTGCCCAAAGGGCTGATGTGTTGAGTCTTCTTTGATTTCAGGGCATGAGTGTTTGTGGGGGGGAGTAGGAGATAGAGGGGGCAGTGGCAGAGGAGAATTGGGACCTGCAGTTTCTACTGAGCATGAAGAAATTTGGAGGAGTTTAGCTCTAAAGAAAATACTCTTAACTTTTAAAAGCTCCATTTTTTACTCTCTTTCTCTCTCTGTTACCTTCTTCCTCCTGTGGGAGCTTCCATGGCCAGGCAGTCAAGGAGGCTGTAGCCGTCAAATACTCTTTGAAAGGCATTATTCAACTATTGCTGTGACTATGTTTGACAGTTTGAGATACCGTAATACAGTTTAATACAATTTTATTCAACAGATGCCATTCTGTAAAATCTTAAAAGAATCAATTTACTTACTTTCTTCTGAGAAGAAATTGAGTGCTCACTATTGAGAGAAAATGAAAAATTATGTAAGTGGTATAAGCTTCAGGAGATAGGAGGTGAGACTCTAAGGGCATGTTTATTGCTAATGCAGAAAACTAGGAGAGAAATTTATAATAATGTTTATTCACATGGTCTTCCTCTGAAGAACAACAGCAAGAAGGTACGAGAAAGTGAGTGTGGCACCCTAGAGCTTAAAATCTTCACATTGTAATTGAAATGCAGTCTAGAACCATTCCAAGATCTCCTTCCAAGATTTATATTCTGCCTACTACCTTGATCTACTCTCCTATAATTCTCTTCCTTGTCTCTTTGCTCTTCTGAAAGCATTTCTTTTTCTAGAATAAGCCCAGTGGTGTGTTGGAACTTATATTGGCTTATTGTTTCTTGGTTCCTAATTCTTTGCTCAGTTTCCTTTGATTAGTAGCTAAAGGTGGTAGAAATATTTACAACACAAAAAATGGCAAATGCTAAAGTCAAGATTCTCCTAAACTGACCCTTCATTAACTATTTATCAGTGTACCACCAAATAAACCGTTTTAGTCTTTTGCTCAGTTGTTACTGCTCCCTGAAGTGACTTCCTCTTCATTTTCACACACCCATTTTTTCCCCTTAGTTTGCATGTCTACTTTCTCTGTGACCCATTCTGTTACTTGTTTGGAATTAAAATGTCTCCCAAAGTTTCATCTGTTTAGAGGTGGGGCTTTCAGAAGGCAATGGACCATAAAAGTACTGACCTCATTAATGGGTGAATCCATTGGTGGGTTCTTTGCTGAAGGACCTCTGGGGAAGTAGGACTCAGTTGGAGGAATTAGTTCACTGAATCTGTGAATTGCAAACCTCTTTCTCTCCCCTCTTGCCTCTCTATCTCTCTCTCTCATTCTTCTTTGCTCACTTTACTTCCAGGCCACCATGATGTGAGCAGATTTCCTATGCTAGCCCTCCTGCCATGATGTTTCTGATATGGAGCCACCAGAATGTGAACTGAAAATTCTGAAATTGTGAGCCATGGTAAACCTCCTCCTTTAACTTGTGAATGTTGTGTATTTGGTCACAGTCACATAAAGCAAATGCACCTTCCTTGATCATTCATTTTAGATGATAACAATTATTTAAAACTCTGAATGTGATTGTAAATTCAAGATTAATCATGTTAACAACATAGTTCTCATGTGGTTATCTGGTATGCATGTATTGTCATTAATTTAACTCATTGATGACAAGGCAAGTTCAAAAATGAAATTCAAGAAACTGGGATTTTGTAGTCAGTGGGCAGAAATGCTATAAGATGGCTAAACATGATCAAAACTAGTTAATGTTCTGTGGTACAACAAAATGTTAATTTTTGGAGTTATTGTGAACAATGGAGTTAAAATGATTTATTGAACCTTAATGGGTTCATAAAATTGGAAAAATACAAGTCATACAAATAAAGAGTCAGATGTCTCATCAAGTTTAAGATAATTTTTCTCAAGCATAGTAGACAATAGCAGCTAGTTATATGTCCTATTATCTTCCTGTGTATGGTTAGACCTATCTCATGTCTGCCTCCCCATAAGAGGGATGTAATAGGTATCTGAAATCGTGTCTAGAATTGTAGAGGAAATCGGGTCTAGAATTGATAGCTACTAATCAAAGGAAACTGAGCAAAGAATTAGGAACCAAGAAACAATAAGCCAATATAAGTTCCAACACACCACTGGGCTTATTCTAGAAAAAGAAATGCTTTCAGAAGAGCAAAGAGACAAGGAAGAGAATTGTAGGAGAGTAGATCAAGGTAGCAGGCACTCAATGCCTACTTTTGATGAAAGGCTGCAGGTAGACACCATGGGAGGAAAATCCAAGAGGTAAATTTACTGGGTTGAGGGCCTGGGAAGAGCTTTGGAAAATGGAGCTGATCTGAAAGCTTACGGGTCACAGCATCCCTGCCAGGCATTGACTGCATCAGTCATTCCTTGCCCTGCCCAGAATGTGGGAGTGAGTGAAGGAGCATCTTAAGCTCTTTGTACTTTGTTTTCCTCAGCTGTGAAATAATGAAAACAACAGAAACACAAGATCATCACTGACTCATAATGTATGTCAAAAGCACATAGTATGCACTTGATGTTTGAAATATACATTTACTTTTATAGTAAATAATTTCAGGAAGTCATTAGAGGAAGTGTTATTGGCCAGGCTGTGACTAAAGCAAAGGAGATGAGATCTTGGCCTAGAAGAACTTATTTCTTTATGCTGGGCTGAGAAGTAATGTGAATAAGGGAATTGTTGATAGAGGGAAGAGTCTGAGCAATGAGCGAGGAATGGTGGAAAGGGCAGGGGCAGGCTGGCGTAAAGAAGTGATATGGCCCTTCTGGCCTCTGGCTCTCTACAGAGGCAGTGTAGTGTAGTGGTGTAAGCTTGGATCTCTCTCTCTATATATATATAGATATATATCTATATATCTATATATAGATATATATCTGTATAGATATACCTATCTATATAGATATATAGATATATATCTATATAGAGAGATCTATATATAGAGAGAGAGAGGGAGAGAGAGACAGAGACAGAGAGAGACAGAGACAGGGAGAGATAGAGAGAGACAGAGAGAGAGAGAGAGGAGAGAGAGAGACAGGACTTTGCGATTCACAGGGCCAGTGTAGGGTAGAGGTGCAAACTTGGCTGCCTGAGTTTAAATCTCTGCTTGACTAAACACTTGTGTTCTTCTTTCCAGCTATCTAATCTTTTGAGTCTCAATTTCTCCAACTGTGAAATGTGAATAACAGGGGTCAATGTTTGTGGTGGGGCAATTTTAAAAATTAAGATGCTGTGAGATTTGTAAAGGATGAGCCATAGCAATGAATGTTTGAGAAACATTCAATGTGTTTTCTTACTGTGTTGTTAGAAAAGCTGGATTTGATTCAGAATATGTGCAAGCGTTAGTGGGCTTCTCACTTTTTTATTGATAATATTTTTGTGTGTGTGTTTGTGATTGAGGCGCACAAGTCAGATTATTCTGAGTTCTCACTTCTTGCACCTACATCTATTTGAATTTCATTTGCTGAAATTGAATTCGGATGGGAGAAATATTGTCAGGAAATAACATGCCTGCAATGTCTCTATAGGAGGTATTTTGATTTGATTTTGATCAGAGACAAGATCCCCTGTGTGGTTCTCAGACATAGCCCCCAAATGCCATATTTTGTGGAAATGAATCAACAACTATAGAAATGATTTGTCAGTCATCTGACTTGTCTGCAGTGCAAACAAGAATGCTAAACTGTGGAAAAATCAAGAACCTTTAAGAGGTCTTCACCCTGGTAAAGTGCTACCTGGACCTTGGAATGAGACATTCAGTTTCTAGAGTGCAGCCCTGTGACATTTTCATTAATCAAATTTCCCAGGTACCTGCCTGAGCCTGGGATCCCTGACCCCACACAGAGCCTGGGATTAAGACTTATGTATAAATCATTTACTGTGGGAAGTGATCCCAGGAAATGGCCACTGAGATCACTGAGGAGTTCAAAATAGGGAAGATGAAAAACTATTTCGAACTGGGAAATTCTCAAAAAGACCAGCACCTTGTATAACTGGGGCTTAACGTTTCCATGATGCTCTACAGACCCTCTGAACAGAAGTGACATGGCCCTTCTGGTCTCTGGCTTTCTAGAGAAGCAATGAAGCCCAGTGCCATAGACGGGAGTTCTCACTAACCAGCTCCAGAGGATCCCTGTTCTTGAGGTTTGCTCTGTGTTCTGGAAATTTCCTCAGTTCTGAGAAGTGCCAGGCTGGCCTGAATAGGTCTTTGCAGGGCCCACAATGGAGCATTAGAAGGTTTACTACTTCTGGAGAGTGAGAAATGTAGGACAGTTGAGGCAAGAAGCTGTTGGCCTCATGTTCAGAAGATGGGTGCTATAGCAATGGTGGGTGTAATAGGTGGGCACTGGAAAGACGTGAAGCAGGCACAAGAAGGACTCATGATTGAGGCTGACACAGAGAAGAGGGTCCATTCTGAAGAGGGGCGAGAGCCTTCACTCACATGCGCTAGGATGAAGATGAAACTCTGGGGGGGCCAACCCGGAACCAGGTCTCCCTTCTAGACACTCAGAGAAAAGATATTTCTCACTCAAAACAAGGCCGGGTAACAATTTCTAAATCATCAAAATGTCTTGATTGAAGAACTGTTGCTCCACTTCTCTAAAAAGAAACATGGGACACAGGACAAGAATTGATGTGTCCAAGATCACCCGGGACCAGCATTAGAACTTCAGTGACCCAGCTAGTTGGCAGTCAGAACATGTGTGAAAAAGAATAGGATTACTTTAGGAAGGAGGGTGTTCTCTGCCACAGGGGATATTCAAGAGAATCTGGAAAACATACAGAGGGGAGAGAGAGAGAGAGAGAGAGAGAGAGAGAGAGAGAGAGAGAGAGAGGGAGGGAGGGAGAGAGAGAGAGTGACAGAGGGAGAGAGATGCAGAAGAGGATGATTAGTAATTTGGGATTGAGCTGCCCTAACCCAGAATCTGTCACAATGATTCACCAGAGTGGTGTGTGTAAAGTTGGATCAGAAGCATGGCAATAATGATATACATTATGGGTTAGAATTAAGTAGCTGAAGGTTCGAACATGACAGATAATACAGCTCAATATTGATTCTTTATCCTCTCTGTGTTGATTGAATTAGTCTGTTCCTGAAATGCTTGAAGCATGAGTGCATATGTGCATGTAAGTGTGGATGTGTGTATACATGACTGCACATGAATGTACTCCTGTTTATATGTGTCAGCATGTGCACTCAGACATATGCATAGATGTGTGTGTCTGTGTCTTGGTATGTGTATGTGTATGTGTGTGTGCATACAGAAGGAAAGATGGAAGCACTAGATTGGGTTCAGAAAGAAGAAATGATTGAAGTTCTGTGAAAGAAAGATTAAATCATTTTGTGTTGTGAATATTAAAGTCTATAGACATTTTCAGTATAAACCTAGGGCAAATAAATATTCAAAAACCTTTTCAAAAGAAATGAAACATGCATTTCATTTCTAAATGTTCATAATGTGGATTTCAGACTTAGACCCAGAAAGCCCTTTTTCCTCCTGGGAAAACAATTTTTCTCTGCAGCACTCAGAATTGCTCCAAAAAGCTTGGCCTGTCTTCTGGCCCTTTGGAGAGTGAGAAGCTGGAGGTGTAGAAATTAAGAAATGTCCACAAAAGGCTGGAGATTTACCTCAGTGGTTCTGGCACCTTCCTAGCAAGCACAAGGTTCCTGGTTCGATCCCTGGTAACCACATACAACAATACTAAGAGTATTGACTCATGCCCACCAGCAATCAGTACCCTATTACAGTGCTGGGTATGGTGGCTCATGCCTGTAATCCCAGCACTCGGGAGGCAGAGACAGGAGGATTGCTGAGTTCCAGGCTTGCCTGGGCTACATAGTGAGCTCAGGGCCAGCCTGAACTACAAAGTGAGACCCTGTCTCAAAAAAAAAAAAATGTCCAGAAGGTGGAGAACAGCTGCCAATTCACAGTAGGATTTGTCGCTCAGTCTTTTGAGGATTTGTCCAGTCCATTAAGAGGAAGCAGGTGTAGTCTCTGTGCCAGGTAGTAGGATCAAGACGCTGTTGTATTTGAGGCTCTGTTCACAGTTTCTGGGAAAGAAATGTTGGTTTCAAGTCTCAGAATTGTTTCTTATGCTGAAAAGCCTTGGGCCTTTCTTAGTTTCCAGTAGAACATGAAACTCCTTGATAGCTGATCATGGGGTCAGAGGTGATCCCTGAAAATTCAGGTCATTTGTAGCATGGAAGGTGCTCTTTTTCTCCAGGCTCACCTCTTCCTGGACACTCCAGCTTTCACTGTTCTTCCAGGACTCCTCAGCCTGAACTTTCAACCTGAACCATTGGACATGGTGTTATTGGATGTATATTGCAATAGCCTGCCTTCACAAACATGGGGAATATTTATAGTTAAAAATTCTTTATTTTAAAAACTTCCCTTTAGCCTATTCAACTTCTTTATTAATAATACATTTTTAAGTGCTAACGTTTATGTTTTCAACACTTGTATCATCTATTCATTTTACATGCCACCAGAATTACTGTCATTTAAAAAAATGAGATATTTACTAATATCTCTATTTTCTGTGTGACCAGTCATGAAAAATAAACGGGCATTCTTTTGAAGGAATTTGAATGCTTTAGGCCTGTATTTACCTACCAGTGATTCCAGAGGCTGTGGCCTTTTTAAAAAGAGAGCAACCTTTGGATGGGCCTTTTGAGATGATCTTAATCTTTTGCTGAGAAGGAAGGGATTCAAATCATTCTTGGAGAAGGCTGTGTGGAGCTTTGGGGCAAAGACAGATCTTAGTGATTATTGTCTTTGGCAAGCTTTCTTATGATTCCTGGTTGGGAATTATACTGGTTTGAAGCTAATCAGATCTGATCAGTTTGCATTTTCCTGTATCTTTCTTCTGGAATGTTTCAAATTGTGTTTTACTTCATTTGCTAACAGCCCTAAAGTATCAAGACAAGATCCAAGAAAATCAAGTTGAGCGATCATGTCATTTGTCTAGAATCCTCTGGTGATTTAGAGGCAGTTGTGAAAATTGAATGTGGAGCTTGGACAGTCTGTTTCTTGTTTTGTTTTTGTTTTATGTTTTTTGCTTATCAAGGTACACAACTCAATGTGACAAATGCCTATCTTTATAGTATATGAACTAGGAGGATAAGGAAAGATCATGGAAGGTATTGGGAAATTTAACAAGTCTTTTTAGTAGGGTTCTTGAATTGTTATAATTCAGAAGATGTTTTGTGATGGTTCCTAAACCAAAACATTGCATAAAGAAAATGCAGATATTCACAACAGCCAAATTATGGCTGTCTACTTATCTAGTAGTTAATGAATGGATAAACCAAATGTGGATACGTACACAGTGGAGAATTATTCAGCTACAGATAAGAACATAGTCACATCATTGCTGGGAGAATGTATGGAACTGGAGATCATCATGCTAAAGAAAATAAGCAAGACTCAAAAAGACAAGTACCACACATTTTCTCTCATATATGATATTCTGCAAAAAAGACAATATGAAGGTAGAAGTGAGACAATTAGAGAAATGAAGGGAATGAGGAGCAGAGGGTAAGGGGTATATATGATCAGGGTCTGTTATATGCATATATGTAAATGTCACAGTGAAACCCTCCACTTCCTAAAATCAATGTGCATTAATTAAAAAAAAAAAAAGCAGGGGCCGGAGGGTTAGCTCAGTGGTTCCGGCGCCTGTCTCACAAGCGTAAGGACCTGAGTTCGATCCCCGGTTACCACATATAATGCTGGGCATGGTGGCTCACGCCTGTAATCCCAGCATTCGGGAGGCAGAGACAGGAGGATTGCTGAGTTCGCGGTGGCTTGCCTGGGCACCATAGTGAGCTCAAGGCCAGCCTGAACTACAATGCGAGACCCTGTCTCCAAAAAGCAAAAAAAAAAAAAAAAAAAAAAAAAAAAAGCAAACACATTGGAATAGTGTATCCCGAGGTATGTTCTCCACGTCTCTGCCCTCGTGGAACTCCTCACCTCTCCCCGTCCTTGCTGCCCTCCATTCCTCTCTTTTCATTCCCCTATTCTCACGTCCTCCACTGCACCCGTCACCCCCATCGGCTCCATCTCTTAGCCCCCTGTGCTCCAGCCTAAGGGCATGAAAAGTGAGGAACATCAGTGACTATATTTGTCATTTTTTAAAAGCATTGTTACATTTTAATATAATTATATCACAAGAGCAACATCATTTTAACTTGCATTATACAACAATAGTCTGTTAACTATCTGCTTTAAGCTGGTGTTCTTTTAAAGCTAAAGTTCTTGCCACCCCTCTTAGGTACAGGGATTGAAGCTGAGGTCTCAGGCTGCAGTCACTGTACCACTGCATTACATACTCATCGCTCTCCCCACACTCTTCTTGGTTTTTT